>JASDQU011440250.1:24355-35404 GCA_032191745.1 Picea mariana | reverse complement strand
CAGAAGAAATGGAGCATTCATCACATGGATGTGAAAAGTGCCTTTTTGAATGGGTACTTAGACGAAGAAGTGTTTGTGGAACAGCCACAAGGTTTTGAAGTGCAAGGAAAAGAACATCAAGTATACAAGTTGAAGAAGGCTTTGTATGGCCTCAAGCAAGCACCAAGAACATGGTATGCTAGGATTGATGGATATTTTCAGGAGAGTGGCTTCAATAAAAGAAAAAGAAGGAAGTAGAACTAAGATATATAAAGACTCAAGAACAAATTGCAGACATTTTCACTAAGGGAGTTGCTAAAGTCCAGTTTTTGAAACTTCGAGATCAGATTGTGAGCCCTCTCAGCATCAAGGGGGAGTATGTTGGTAATTGATGCAGCCTTGTCAATCATCTGACATGATGCAATCTATTTACAGTTTTATTTTCTGTCTGTTAGTATTCAGATATAGATTGTCTGACTAAATAATGCATGCAAAATGCATGAGTAGTTTTCTAAAATCAATTGTTGTAAGCATCCAATCAGGAGCAACTAACTGTTTGTTCTATGAGGCTATGTATTGTTATAAAGATCAAGGTTGACCATAGTGAACGCAACCTTTTTGTTCAATTACAATTCTTTCTTCTTTCTATGATATTGTGATTTAATCGTTTAGTATTTAGTATATTGTTATGCTATTTCATTGAATGATTATCTAGTCCATAGATAGGCCTGCATAGATCCTTCAGGAAGAGGAGTGACAATGAAGAATACCCTAGCCACTATTCAAGTTTGAAGGTATTCGAGGAGAAGAGACGTGAAAGGGAGTCCATCTGGTTACTAGTTCATTGCATGTGCAGAGAAGTCAGTTTGTTGGTTGTTTCGTGCTATGAGACAACTACTAGAGATAGTCGCCTATCTGACACACATAGAGGAAGAACAGTAAGGAAATTGTAGCGTTGAACGTGTTGCTCGTTGCTGAGAAGAAAGGAAGCAGAGTTGTCGCACGTGAGGGTTTGCAAGTTTGTGAAGGGAACCGAGGCCACACCTGTCGTAATATTTGAAGTAGCCCAGTTGAAGCCAAGCAGAGGAAGGTCGTAAAGTGAAGGTTGTAGAGGTGTAGTTGATATGTTTGCATGCAAGAAAAGAGGTGCCACCGCATCTGTCTGCAAGGTGCCAACCAAGTTTCATGTTTTTTGGTAGAAGAGCAGCTGGTTTGAGGTTGATTGGAGACCAACGGTTTTGTAAACCCTCCTGAAAGAAATGACAACAAAGCTCGAATCTGAGGTCAAGTGGAGACCAATTGTTGTGGAAGAGAAGCTCGTGGAGGTACACTTTTTTTTCTTTGGAATCATAATTTTAAAAAATAAAAGTCCTCCAAGATATATTTGAAAAAAAAGAAAAGAGTATGCTTAAAATTTTATATTTGTGGATGGAGCGGTGGAGTGGAAATATATTTTTCAAAAAATCAATTGATATTTGAAGAATGGATATATATTTTTCAAAACAAATCAAATTGACTTTTTGAAGTGAAAAATCAAATTGATATATGAAGAGCCACGATATATATATATAACTTTTTTTATTTTCAAAAATTCAAATTGACCTTTGGAGTAAAAAAAAAATCAAATTGATATTTGAAGAGGGAGCCTCTTTGTAGAAAACCAATGACAAAGAGGACAAATGCTAAATTCGAGGTTGAAAAAGTTTAATGGTAAAATTAACTTCAAATTGTGAAAACTTAAAATGCCAGTTTTGTTAGCTCTTGTTAGTATTAACAAGAGAGGTGATGGTGGAGTCATCGTGAAAGAAAGAACACACACACAGACACATATATATATATATAATTTACCTTGGAGTTGTAAAATTATTGATTGCATGTAAATGGGCATACGACTGTAAGACTTGGATAGGCATGCGTACCCCTGGTTTATTGGGTCACCTATGAAAAATCTAGACATAGATTTAGGTAGATTGAAGATGTGGGGCTTGTATGATGGGGTTAATCTTAACTCGATGAAAGAGTCAAGGAGTTAAATTTGTTTTTTAGGTCAAAACATGTGGTTTTTCGGGTCCATGTTTGTTGGCTAACCGTGGTATTGTGTCCATGGATTGCATGTAATGCAACCTATAAAAGGATTGGTGAACTCCATTGTAAATGGGCCTGGAGGTGAGCGGTGAAGACTTACTTATGGGCTTGGAGGTGAGCAGTAAAGACTTACTTGGTCAACTTGACCAGATTGGGTCAAGGGAATGTTCATGTTAAGGTGGAGCACTGAAACTCCATTGTAAGGTACGTGGTGGTGAGCGACAAAAGTTCACATGGGTCGTCTTGGCCGGTTTTTTGGTCAAGGTTTTTTTTCGAATGCAAAGTTCAAGGTGGAGCAGTGTGTTCAATTTAGAAAGGTGGGTTTGTAGAAAGGATGATGTGTTTAGAGTTTGGTAGAACTCGGCAAGTCAATCATGTATTTTGAGAATAGATGATGGAGGCAGGTTCATATTCGTGGATTTTCAAGGAAGCTGGGATCGAAGTGACATGCTCAGTAATGCCAAATTGTAACAAGTGTTGTGGACAGAAGCGATTGTGTTATCTAGTAAATCGGTCACCATCAGTTGCAAAAAGACTGGAAGATTCTGGAAGAGGTATGAACATGCCATCTGGTGATATTCTAAGTAGGACCCAGATCAAACATGTAGATCTTTGTTATGGTCGTTGTTGACGCTCAAAAGCGCAACATAGGGTACCTGCTTGCAAATGGTTGCAACGCCTTATTATTTAATTATGTTTAATAATATACTAATAGGTGGGACCCCTTGTGTGACTTGTGTGACTATGACGAAGAGACGACACTTATGTTTTATGTGCTTATGACTTGGTTGTGATATGAGTTCTACAATTTATTTTCGTTTAAGTCACTGTCGAAATAATTGATCAAATGATGTTATGGGCGATGTGATCAAAAGAGTAATGTTGTTGTCTTTATATAACCCTCACATGTGTTATTATGCTGCATCTAGTTTGATAAAAGATCTAAACTCCATGTTTCAAGTTGTATGTGATATATGGTATGGTGATTAACTTGATTCCATGCTACAAGGATTGCTCTCATTTGTTAAGAATTTGGAGTTTAAAGGTTGAACACGATATCCCTAGCAAGTTTTGGATATATGTCACATTGGAGTTCTTGACAAAGGTTGGTGCATTTGTTAAGTTTGAAACTTAGGAAAATGGTGGTGTATCAAGTCTGCAATCAATTGTTAGTGGGTTTTGCATTGTATGGTTAGCTTGCACGTACTGGCTATGGGTGAATGTGTAAGTGTGTAATATCCCCCACCTCTTGATGAAGAGGTTTGGAGAGACTCAATAGTCTAGTTGTCCCCACTAGACTATAGTCTCATGCATCATGGGGACAAAGTCAACCATAAGCCATTACCTAAGCACAAGTTATATTATTGAGTTGACTTTGGGAGAAAAAGGTAACTGAACAAAAAAAAGAGCATGTGGAGAAAAGTCAGGAGTTAACCCTAGGAGTTAACTAACTCAACAAAGAAATAGATCTGGCGTATAAAAGAAAGGAAGGGCACACTTCTCATTCATTCTGGATTATTATTACATTTTGCATTTGGGCTCTTAAGCACAAAACAATTTTGAGGGTTTTGAGACTACAAATCCTAGAGATCAACTCGGTGGTGAAAGATCCCTAAGGTTTGTTCAGTCAAAATCCTCAAAACCCCCAAGTATCATGGGCTCTCTAGCAAGAAGCCAGACATCAAAATGATAATCAACATAATGAGAGAATAGAGGCCCCTATTTCTCTTTTATCCCCCCTATTCACCTTTTCTCTCCAAGTGACTTTTACTTTATTTTTATTATTCCTTAATTAAATCACTTTATTAATTAATTAGCCTTTTTGCCTCTAAAAAGTGATTTATTTGTCCCTATGGCTTATCCGGCCACTGAAAGTCACTTCTCATCATCTAATCTTGTAGTGCTCTTCCTTCTGATTCCGATGAGGTAACTACACTAAGAGGTTTCTCCAAGTATTATGCCCAAAATGACCTTGTTAGTGAAATTAATTAAAATATGACCCATGATAACTCTAAATTACGAAAATCGTCGGAATGCAACGAAACCAAAGCCAGGTTGTGCGGAATGGATCATGATGATGAAATATGATGAACAATGAAAGTCGGGCCCAATAAAACCCCTCAATAACTCCTGAACTCGCGGTCACCCCATTCTCTGGCTACTCTGGTAGGCATAACACTTTGTAACATAATAATGTCCAAAAATGGGGACATTACAGTCCTCCCTTCTAGAATATTGCTTGTCCTCAAGCAATAACTGAATCAATCTGTATATGATACCAGGATCCCATATCCACTTGTGTGACCTGGTGTAAGCTCTCCTCAAGACATGGCCCCTCCAAGTGCTCACCATATGTGATGCCTATTGACCACCTATTTTGACTAGGGGTCAACTTCATGTACCTTGAAGTTGTGTACATGATGGTGCAACTTAATTTGAAGACTTATGGCTCAGTAGGGAAAAAATTTCCCCCAACACGTCTTTCTATGTAATCAGAATGTCCTCTCCCCTGCGTGGGATAACAATGTAATAGGTCAACATGAGTTATATTTTAGGTTAGTTTCCTAGGACTTTATCATTAGGGAAGTCCTTTCATCGAGTGTTTTTTTTCCTCATGTAATTAATTTGGCCTAACATGCCATTTTAATTATCCTTGAGTTTTTCACTTACAATAATCCTTCGAAGTGGTGAAAGGTGTTCTAATGATCGAGCCAAAGGGGTGAATAAGGTCTATGAATTTTTTAAATGAGCATGCTAGACATCTTCTAGAGTTTTGCGGAATTTCGTTAAGCTTTCATAGTTTTTTTTAATTTATTAAAATTCTCCATTTAATGAAAATTTTAATTATATTTGAGGTAAAATGTAAAAATTTGGTCCTTTGGGATTTTGATAGGGGTGTGAGTACTCAAAACAAATGGCAGAGGACCCCCTACACCCTTGGACCAAGTTTCAACTCAATTGGACAAGTTTTGCTAAGTCGTTGTCCATGAGGAGTCAGAGTCAGTCAAAAGTGAGGATTTAATTGACTAAGGTAAATAGCCAAAAATTGTAAAACATGAATACAGAAATGAGAGAGAGTGGGAAAGGTTTCCTAGCCTTTTTCCTAAGTTGGAAAAGTAATTTCCCACTTAAAGAACCCCCCCTTGCTAAGCCAACAACTTAAAGTGATGTTTCCCTAGGAAAAATGCACCCCCTTGCTCATCAACTTGGCCAAAAAGATAAATCAATGCAAAAAGTTGGCTAAAACCCCAAGTACACCCCCCTTGGAGTCTAACTTCATGTTCGGGTGAGTAAAAAGGTGTTTTTCCCCTTCCCCTCTCACCCCTCAAACCCTAATCTTGTCCAAAACCCTAAAAGTGTGCCCTCCTTGAGTTTGTCCTCTCTCCCTTGATGAATGTCACTTGGAGCTCATCCAAGAGGGGTCTTTCCTCTCTCCCAAGTATAAAAGAATGCCTACCCATCCTCATTTCTAGATCTATTCTCAAAGCAAGTTTATGCTACCCAAATCTCTCCCACTCCTCTCTCTCTCTCTCTTTTTCTCATTTCTTCTTGTAAATCTTGCTGCAAGTATTTGCAGCAACATTTTTCTCATTAATAGAAAATCTTTGAAGGATCTATGGTGTGAATTGGGAGTCTTCTTGATGCTATTCTTGATTGAGGTGATATCATTGCTTTGTTCTTGTGCATTTCTTGTTTACATTATCTGGTTTAGGAGATCCAAGCAAAGTACTTTGCTTGGGGAAGTTGATAGTAGTATTACTATTTCTTTTGTGGGTTTATTGTAAAGAATTTGGAAAGTATTTTGCAAGTCCTCTTTGATATACTCACCTCCTTACTTGGTTTTGTAGCAAGTTTTCACTCATTTGTAGGTCACCAAAGGGTTGGAAAAAACAAATTTCAGATTTGGAAATTTGCTTATTCAACCAACATAAGCCTCCAATAATTTTCTGTTTTCATTTTAGTATTTCCCAATTGATTTGAAGCAATTTTCTGTTTTGAAATAGTCATCTAAAAACATTTTTTATATTCATATTTTTATGCTAAAAATTTTTGTTTGTTACACTAACAGAAATTAATGAGTTTTTGACTATTTTGCAGCATTTCCAGCAAGCATTTGCTTGTTGTTTTTTGCAGATTCTCTCCAGGACGAGGGGAGGTGCTATCCATTTTGGGCCTCAAAAAACTCCAAGAGAGCCTCCTATTATTTGGGTATCAAACCGCCTTCTTTCTATCTTCTTCTAATCATTGTAAGCAGCCCAAGAGAGTCTCTTGGGCTTGCATTCTTTTCCTTAAAGTTAAAAATCTGTTTTGTAAATTAGTTTAGTGCCTACACCTTGCAAAGTAATTAGGCTAAGCCAATCCATGCAATATCGTAAGGCTAGATCATTTTAAATTTTTTGTTTTGAATTTTATTGTTTGCCCCATTTCTCTCTTAAAGAGTGTAGTGTTCCCAAGCCAAATTTTTTGCTTGGAACACTAACTTCTCACTGTTTGTTTGTGTTTGCTTATGTGTTTACAGGTTTACTCATGCAGTTGCACATTAGGGTTTATATGTTGATGATTAAGCAATGAAACAACAGATCAGAAACATATACCATAAACAAGACAAGATACAATAAGGAACACCAATATAGAGCCAATAATGTCAGATCTGACCTTTATTTAGATAGTAGATAGATCCTTGTAACAAGAGATCTGTAGATCTGGAAGAAAACCCAATAATATCCAAAATGGGATGCCAGCTGCTACAATAATATCCAATACAATGATAATAGCCTTCCAAAGGCTCTCTGAAGAGAAGATCCAAACCTCCAAAAGCCAATAGCTACAAGAGAAGACTGATGAGATGGGACCCTGATCTAATATAGTACCAAATCCCTCCAACTGGTTGAGTTGCACACTATCCTGGTAGCTGCAGACCCCCTAAGTTTCGGCCCTCCTCTTCCTGTGTTCCAAATGCCTCAAAACTTCCCCGGAATGTAGATCGGGTTACTAGAACCCCCTGGCAAAGTATCAGTCTGAAGGGTGAAGTTCTGGTTCTCCAAATGAGTAAACCCTCAACTGGTTTGCACCCCCCTGGTTGACTGAATCTCCAATATTTCGACCTCACCTATAGAAGCCTCCAACTACTACAAAAATCACCGAAATGAAAGATCGGGCCAAGAAAATCCATCTGGTGAAGTCTCAAGAGGATCTATAAAGATCTGGGCCACAAAATGATGAAAACTTCCTTCTGTAGTGCGCCCCTCTCTCCTCCAATCGTGCCAAGCTGCAGGAAATAATCTGCTGGGAAAACCTCCTTCTGAATAGACTAGAAATAATTCCCTAGACCATACGAAGAAAACCCAGATGTTCCTTTGCCAAAACGCTTCCTCCTTACTTCAGATTGAATTGATCTTCACAAGGTGGTGCGCCCTCCTGCTGGAAACCCCCTAAGATGCGCACTAGCCTGCCTCTGCCAATAGATCTGACCCCTGTAACACTGCAGAATGGTGTGGGAGGATTGTTGCACCTCCGGGACCAAGCTTGGATCAAGAAATGTGGGATCTTTCACCACCGAGTTGATCTTTAGGGTTTTAGTCACAAAACCCTCAAAACTGCTTGTGCTCAAGAGCCCAAACGCAAAATATGATAATAATCCAGAATGCCTTAGAAGTGCGCCCTTCCTTTCTTTTATACCTCCAGTCTATTCTTTTGTTGAGTTAGTTAACCCCTAGGGTTAACTCTTAGCTCAACTCCACCTTTTCTTTTCTTTCGTTGAGTTACCCTTTTTCACACAAAGTCAACTCAATAATATAACGTTGTGCTTAGGAAGTGTCTTCTGGTTGACTTTGTCCCCATGATGCATGAGACTATAGTCTAATGGGGATAGCTAGACTACCGAGTCTCTCCAGACCTCTTCATCAAGAGGTGGGGGACATTACAGTCTCCCCTGCTAGAAATTGCTTGCCCATAAGCAATTTTGGACCTGTCTCCTGAATCGTTTGTTCCCCTTCCCAAGTGGCATCCTCTATGGGTAGTTTTTCCACTAGACCAAATATTATTTGATGCTTATTTTTCTCAAATTCTTTTCCCAGACTTCTAGTATCTCCTCCGGTATCAGTACCAACTATCCTTATTCATCCAAAGGTGGCAATTCCTCAATAGGAATGATATGTTTACCAATCGCTCTCTTCAAAAAACTCACATGGAAGACAGTGTGTATTTTGCTGCCTTGTGGTAGATCAAGCTCATATGCCACGACCCCTACCCTCCTGTTGACCATGTATGGATCGAAAAAGCGAGGTTGTGTTAAAATTTTAATTAAAAAGTACCTAGGGAAGTGTTTCTCATCACCTAGGCGCCTAAGGGGTGAGAAAGTGCCTAATGTGGGCCCTAGTCATTTAATTTGTGAGATGCAAATTAAAAGTTGACTTTATGACTTTAGTGAGGGGTGAGTGAAGAGACACTCAATCTCATCCACTCATCTAATCCAATCTCAACCGTTGGATTAAGAAACTCATTTACCTCATGAGGTCGATTAGGGTTGGAGGGCGCACCCATTGTTGAGAGCAAGAGGAGAGAGGTCGAGCTTGAGAAGAGGCAACATTTGCGGAGCTAGGCACGCATCCCAAGGAAACTAGCAGGCACAGTTTCCAAGGCAACAGACAACAAGGAAACACATTCCGTACAGTACAGATGTGGGGTCGTATGTAATGATCCCAAACCATTATGCAAGGATCACGGTTTTGGTGTCTTTTTAAAACTTTTTCTGAGTGAGGTATTTCGTCAAACACTTTGCTGATCTATTTGTTTACTTGTATTTACATGCTGAATGGCCTCTTGATTTCGGCCTTATGGTTTACTGATGTGTTTATATGAATGTTTGCAGCAAATAACAAGAAGAGACAACCATGGAACATACCTCAACCATATGCAATATGATAGACAAGCCAAAACATCTCAAACCGCTTTTATTCATGAAATAGAGAAACCTGCTACAATGAAGATGTCGATCTAGAATGCTCAACAGATGGCCAAGAAGATAGACAATAGAGCTGCTACAAAATGCTCCCGACAATACAAAATAAGCTTCCAAAGGCTGGATAAGGGATGAAAACCAATGTCACGTCCTGCTGGATAGCTGAAGCTCCTCAACAATTCGGCCCTGGTGCCAAAGATGTCCAATCACCTCAAGAAAGATTCCAAACAATAGATCGGGTGATGGCAAGAACAACCCAGGTGCCCGAATCTCCAAGATCCCTCTCAAACCCTGTAGATCTGAAATCCTCCACTGAATGGTGCACCCCACTAGATGAATGAAACCCTAATAATTCAGCCCTGATGAAGGAGGCCTCCAAATGCTTTGAAACTCCCTAGGAATATAGATTGGGACACGGCAATTCACTAGGTGAAGTCTCAGGGTCATATTTGAAGTGTAACCTCTCCAAATTGACTAGATCTGAATCTCAAAAACACCCTCCTTCTCTTCAATTCGTCCCACTGCTCTAGGAAATAATTTGAACCATAAAAGTCTCTCAGAAAGCACTAGGAATGATGGTGAAGACCCTGCAAGAAGAACCCAGGTGATAGAATCTCCAAAAACCCTGTCAATCTCCTAAAACGAATCTCTCTCCAAGGATGGTGCCCCCCCCCTTGCTGGAAACCCCCAATGGTGCGCCCTCCTTCTCTTCCTGTGTTTGTGGTTGTGTGGAACCCTCCTGCACTGATGTAGAACCGATCTAGAATGTTGTGGGAGAGTATTGCATCTCCGAGACTAAGCTTGGGACAAGCTAGGTGGAATCTTTCACCACCGAATCGTCCTCTAGGGTTTGTTAAGTCAAAACCCTCAAAACCCCCAATATTGGGCTCACTAGCTAGAAGCCAGATATCAAAATAAGATCATACATGAATAATAGAGTAGAGGCCCTTGCCTTCCTTTTATACTTTTTGGGTCACCTTGGCCCTCCAAAGTGACTTTCATTTTATTAATATTTAATTAATTAATTAACTTTTTTACCTCTGAAAAGATCCTTATTTCTCCTTGTGGCTTCCCTGGCCACTGAAAGTCACTTCTAGCCATCCCATCCTGTAGTGTTGCTCCTCCCGATTCCAATGAGCTATTACACTGAGAGGTTCCTCCAAGTAATGTTCCCAAAATGACCTCTTCAATGAATTTAATTGACTTATAGCTCAAAATAGTCAAAATCATTGAAATCATCGGAATGCAACGGAACCAAAGCCAACCTGTGCGGAATGGCTCATAATGATGGAATATGATGATCAATGCAAGTTGGACCTCACAATGCCTCTCAAATACCCTTGTACTCGCTATAACATCCACCTGGCTACTCTGGTCATCATAAATCTTTGCACTATGATGATGTCCCAAAGTGGGGACATTACAGTCCTCCCTGCTAGAAAATTAGTTGTCCTCAAGCAATAACCGAATCCCCTCAAGTATAATGCCAGGATCCCATGTCCACCTGTGGGATACATAGTAGAACCCCTCCAAAGATGAACAATCACACATGCTTCCCCCTAGATCCCATATCAAGTCGTGAATTGCTGGCCCCTGGGACGCATAATCCTGAAATACACCATCTCCATGAGTCTCCTGTACCTGACACATGGCCTCATCCTGGAGTGAGTCCATCCTCCTAGTCTCTATCAAGATCCACACGACCTCCATCAACTGAACATGATGATGCACGACCAAGGTGATGCAAGACCTCCGTGAGGCACCCGCAAGCGATGCACTCCTCTCAACACTGAAGATCAATGGAAAGTTAAAATAACTTTCCTCTGCAATGGTCCACTCTCCCCTGTCAATCAATGAACTGCTCGATCCTGCAATCCCTGGGTCCTATGCTAACCTCTGTCGAAGATCCTCATGCTGACACTGCACTACTCTGACCATGACTGTCTGCCCCCTGCGTACATCCTGAACCCTCCTCTCATGGTTCCTCCAGCTGAAATATCTGTGACCAATGGACCTGTTGTCCA
>JASDQU011440249.1:11882-23744 GCA_032191745.1 Picea mariana | reverse complement strand
CACTATAGCAGTCTGGCGACCGATAGGTTTATCTACAGAGGGCTTCAGGAAATCTAGGCCGGTCCGTACACAGGTGCTGTCTGATGCACTACCACTCGAAGGGGTACCAACAAACATGCGCTTAAGAACCACTTGTATTTCCTATGTGTATGAATCCCACAACCACAGGTTTATGCGCGTAACGACAGATCTCTGTGGCTTAAAGAAGCCGGAATACGTCTCTACCCTGAAAAAAAATACCCACAATTTCTGCCAAGGAAAGTGCTCTGATAACACTTGCAGATACCAGATATATAAAATATGCAGAATAGAACTGAAATGCTAGAAATGACAGAATAATAGTAAAATATCCAGCATAATCTTCACAATACACAGAAATAATAGACGAAATAGCAATAGAAATAACACTTTGAGTCAGATAGAAATGTTCACATGCCTCTTCGAGGGGGCAACCTCCAGTCGAGCAGCGCTCTGTTACAATAATATCCAAGCTAGGGTTTTTCATACCCTCGACCCTTATTTATACTAATTAAGAGAAGCATCTAGAGGAATATCCTTCTAGAAGCAGAAGCTTCTATTAGGTCTTCTTACATCCGCCTTATTCTATTTTATTGAAAGGTCTTATTAATATTGACCTTTATTACATCCGAATACATTGATCTACCTATGTGCGGGTTAGGACCTTAATAGATATGAACAGATCTGGAGAAATTATTCTCATCTGCTAGATGTAATAGGCATTTAAGTCTGTTAATGTAAAGTAGGTAGATATGAATGTTAGATTAGACAATTTTAGAAGTGTAGGAGCGAAAACAGATATAGACACCCTCAGCCTTGTATCATAGTAGAGAAGTAACATTATCATCATTGAGAGTTGTAGTAGAGAGCTATAGAGAAGAACCCATGTACAGAAACAATTGAGTTAATATATGAAGCTTTGACTCAATTTTCATGGTGTTGTGATATTTACTGTTTACATTTGTTAAATGGTATGTTTACAGTTGTTTTGTTTCTCTGTTATGCATTTATGTCAATGTTGTGTTGTGTGTATGATTTCATGTTGAATGCATGAAGTGTGAGAGAGAAGAAGAATGAGTTTCAGTTGTTTCTCTTCCTGAGAATTCCTGCAAGGAGTGCAGTGAATGTCCACAAGGTGTGCATTGACGAAGGTCTGCGTTTTATCTCGGAAAGCTCAAGAGAGATATTCTTGTTCTCGTACTAGCAGAAGTGCAGGTGAAGCATACAACTATGCAAGGTGTGCGCAGGCTGGTTGAGGTCTTAGAATTTATCAACTAAGGTGAAGGTCGAGGGAATACTGTTGCAAAGAGTGCACATGGTCGAAGACTCAAATAACCAAAGGTTATTTGAAAGTTTGCCGCAAGGAGTAGAGCATGAGCCTTTTGTGAAGTCTTGAGTTTGCAAGTGAAAGCTCAGGAGAGATAATGCCTTTGAAGTTTTCAAAGGGAGACAGAGATTGAAACTGTCGTATAGAAGTTAAGTTCAGGAGGGAGAACACTCAGTCGTTGGGTAGAAGTCATTGAGTAGTGAATTGGGCGGTCAAAATTCTCTGTGGAGAGCTCGCGAAGTCGTGAGGACTGTAGGATCTAGTGGAGTTGTAAGGTGGTTAGGATTTGGACAAACTCACCACCCTAAATATCAAGAATCAATGTGAACCATTGATTGTGGTCAATAAGATCCATTGATCTCATTTCAACCCACATCGTTGGATCACTTCGCGAATTCGGGGTTCATGAGTTTGGAGGATAGACTAAATTATTGGTTTTGTCCCTAGTTGTGAGGAACAGAGAAGGAGATCCAGACTGTTGGATCCAAGTCACGAGATAACCGTTGGATCAAAACCTTCACGGGGTATTGCATATCGAGGGTTCGGGGATTGAAAGGATTTTTTTTCAACTGTAGAAGTCACGAAGTGCCAAGCACCGAGGGCTCATACAAACATGTAGCACATCTGTTAGGTGGGGATCTGTGCTTGACAGTTGGCGTAACATCAAGCGCCCAGAGAAAAGTGGAAGCAGTGACAGGTGGAGGACACATGTCACCTGGGAAGGAGTCAACCCATTATTGACTTATCGTATCTCGAGAATTTGTAAGGTAGGAGAATGAGGGCTCAACACTCCAACTCATGAAGTTGTGAGTTGTGAGGGGTGCAAGAGTTAGGCCCTAGCGAGTGGTCATTGGTAGAGGCACTAGCAAGGAAGGGGCCATACCCGTATCACACTCTCAGGTATTCAATTCAGGTTTGGAGTCAAGGGTCTTCAATTCACAAACTTGTGATATCGTGAGTCATGAAAGGTGTTTGTGCTAAGGCCTGGGTTGTGTTCGTGTGGAGGCAAAGACTCACACCTAGTGCATGTGGTGCAGGTGGAGTTTTCATGAAGGACCTGTGGATCGGATTCATTGAAGTTTTTCAGCAAGGAACCAAAGGAGACACTTCGACCCGAGGAGAATTCAGAATGATCCTATGTGGATCTCGGACAGTGGGGTCAGGGGTCTCCGTCACTATCCTTGCCCCATCCTGCCACCCTGAAGTAGAAGTAGAATAATGGCACCACTGTCACACTATCACTACGAGATATATCGTTGTAAATCTGTACCAATAAATCTGAACCATGCATCAACCTGTACCTCAATCTGTAATCAACCTGTACCATAAACAAGTGCATCAACCATGCACCAACCTGTACGAAAAAACATGTAATCAAATTGTACCATAAACAAGTGCATCCAAACATGTACCAAGTATGTACCAATCATGTTTCAACTACTCATCAACCAACATCATCAACTATACGCCTCATGTATGTGCTAACTCATCAACTACTTGTCTCAACCATGTACTCAACATGTAATTCAACCAAAATCCATCATCCAAATATGATTTGTAGCTCTGTAATAGACCTGGTGTATATGATCACATTCCTACAAACCTTCCTTAACTTTAACAACAAGAGACTAGCATTTTCATCAAACTTTTATTTAGTCTCACATGCCTAGTTTTGGATTAGTCAACAACCCTAACTTGAAGTAATCATAACTTTGTACCTATAATGTATAAATATCTGAAACTGATGCACAATATTCTTCCAAGTGGTTTATGCAATTCCTCCAAGTCTCACTACTTGAAACCTCTCAGAAAAGGAGTTATAGCAAAAATGACATACCTTGTTGAATTATGGTTTATTCTAGAGAGTGACCGTGTAGAGCGTGCCCCACAGGGAATATTTTCTGAATTGATATGAAACTGTTAAAAATCATATTCTAGACTATACCCTAACCAACACATTTGGTCTGACTGAATTTGGATCTATTATGAAAAAGTTACGATGTGTTTACTTGAAACACCTGTTTTTGACTAGTTTCAGAACTAGCCACAAACCCTATTTTCCACGAACTGTAACTCCCAAAATACAACGACCCAAAAGATGAACTTTTTAACACAGATACTTGGATATGTTTTCTCAATGGCATAGAAATTTAATGGTCTAAAACATTATAGAAAAATAGTTATAGCAACAAAGGTGAGATGACCTCTAAATAACATACCTTAGAAAGCACCAACAAAAGAATTTATCCTTCCTTGCATTTCGACCTTCTTTTCTTTACCTTCACTCAGAATTCTAGTTTATATATCCTTGGTTACCTTAGACACCTATAGATATTCAATATGCTCAGGTGTGTGTTAAATGAGAGAGCCTTTCCTCTTATTTATACTCTCCAAGTAGCTTCCTCTAAAACATCTTCTAGGTCACTTCGCTGACTTTCCTTATTTTAGGGTTAACCCACTTCTAATTTCTCCACTAAAATTATTATTGAAATAATTTATTTTGTATTCAATTTTAATTATAATATACTCATCACTTCACTTTATTATTTATCCTTTAAAAATATCTTAAACCACTTTGACTACTTTGACCTTTTGGGGTTTCTAGATGACATATGAGGGTCCTCCAACTTCGTAAGGCCATAAATCTCAAACCGTGAGGAGTTATGTGACGTTACACATACCACCAGAAATGGCATGACATGTAATATCCATATAGAATAGTATTATCTGAAAACATATCATAAATCATACCATTACCCATCAAACAAACTTGGGTCCATTACCCAAACCTGGGGTCTCTAGCTTCTCATGGCCATAACTCTCTAACCGTGAGGAGTTATGTTACGTTACACATACCACCAGAAATGGCATGAAAAGAACTATCCATATAGGATAGTTTCTCTCAAAAATTCACTATCCTTCATCTCATTATTCCAAAATTAATCATGGGTTCTCATCACTGATCTTTTCAAACTGTTGATTGAGGAAGCCCTCACGCAACAGAGGAACGAGATGATGGATAATTTCGCACAAATCCTTCAGTAACTATTAATATGTGATGCATATTCTTTGAGCGGAGGCATCACCCCCTTCAAGGTACAAATAAACTTTGATATTCCTATATTTGAAGGTCAGATAGACGCAGATGCCATAGACAAGTGGTTGAATCTACTAGAAGGGTATTTTCTATCCATAACTTTTTGAATAGAGAAAATATTACTTTTGGGCTCCTTAAAGTCATTCCCCATATCAAATATTGCTGGGAAACTTTCTGTGAGCAAAAGGAAATAGAGTAACCCTCATTATTTATAGTCACGAACACCCGGGAATCCTTCAGGGATGCTATTGAGGAGCAATACTACCTTTTCGGAAGTTATGACGACTTGTATACCAAATGGACCACACTGTGGCAAGAAAGAGACCAAGCAGTGCCATATTTCACAAATATCTTCCATACCTTGCGCACCAAGCTAGGTATCAAATATTCAGAGCAACATCTAGTGCTCAAGTATTGTGGTTCTCTACATAGATACATCTAGATCGAAATGTAATTTATGGGCATATCATCCTTGGGCGCGACCTACAGATATGTCGTCAAAATCGACTAGAAGATCAAACAAAAGATGCGATAATTTGGGCTGGGGAACCCCTCACAAAAAAATCTAGGAAAGGGTGGCCCCAACCCATAGAACAAAGGATAGAGCAAAGATGGATATTATCAGGACAACTAGTCTGAGCCGCAAGCAAAGAAGGACACCAGAAAGACAAAGAAAGATACCGGGAAGTGGTGCAACTTCCATAAGATCCCTTGGCATAACACTGTTGACTGCCACTCAAAGAAGATGTTGGTGGCCAAAGTGAAAGCCTCTGAATCAGATGTGGGTTCTGACTCTGATTCAGAAGAAAAAAGAGTAAGACATATCATTGGTGCGGAGCCCATTTCCACCCTTGCTACCACCAAGCTTCAGCATGGTGAACCAGATGAGCCAAAAGAAGGAGAGCACTTCTTCCATTCATAGATGTGGGTAAGAGGCACCCCACTGCACTTCATCATTGATAGTGGTAGCCAGAAGAACCTCATCTTAGTAGAGGTCATCAAGCGACTAGCCCTACCGAAAACACCGCACCCACAACCCTACACCATTGGATGGCTTTGCCAAGGAAGTGATCTCTACATCAGCCAACAGTGTCGACTGTCGTATGACATCAATCCCTTCAAAGATGAGGTATTGTGTGATGTTTCTCCTCTCGAAGTTTGTGATGTTCTTTTGGGAAACCTTATTTATGGAAACGTCATGTTGTATATGAGTCTAGGCCTCGTAGTGTTATTATTACTTTGAACAAGAAATTGTACAGGATACCCGAGGTCATCCCACCTAGTGTTATTTCCTTGATCTCTGCTAAGAAATGCAGGAAGCTCATCTCTCAGACGGGGAAGTTTGTCTTCTTCGTGATTCTCTCTTAGAATGAGAGAAATTTCATAGCCACATCCAGGGTCTCTGCATCCGACCTCTCCACACAACAAAAACAAGTAGATAAGGTCGTGGAAGAATACTCAGATATCTTTTCCTTACCTACCAGTGTACCTCTACACTGCTAGGTCAAGCACCCCATTGATCTAACCCCTGGCGCATCACTTCCCAATGGGCCAGTCTATTGCTGCTCTCTGTTAGAGAATGAGGAGATCAAGAGACAGATCTAATAATTTCTCCACAAGGGAACATTCATCCCAGCTCATCACCTTGTGGAAGCCTAATCATGTTAGTACAGAAGAAAGATGGAACCTAGCGACTTTGCATTGATTATCAAAATCTGAATAAAATCACATTCAAAAACCGATACCCAGTTCCTCGAATCAATGACCTCCTTGATCAACTCATGGGGGCCAAATAATTCAGTAATATTGATCTAAAGTCTGGCTACCACCAGGTTCCGATAGAATAGACAGATGTATGGAAGACCGCCTTCAAGTCAAAGGAAGGTCTTTTTGAATGGTTGGTCATGCCCTTTGGTCTAACAAATGCTCCAGCCACTTTCATGAGGATGATGGACGATATCCTGTGACCATTCACCAATACTTTTGCAATGGTTTTTCTGGATGACATTCTCATTTATAGCAAGACTTGGGTTGAACACTTGCAACATATTCAGTAGGTTCTACACACCCTATAGTAGCACAAGATATACGCCAACTTGGAAAAATGCTCCTTCGGCATGGACAAGGTCCATTACCTAGGCTACATCATTAATCAACATGGCGTGCATGTGGATCCATCCAAGATCCAAGTCATTTGTGACTGGCCATCCCCAACCACACTCACTGAGATTTGGAGCTTCTTGGGCATGGCCAATTTCTACCTCAGTTTTGTGTTGGGATTATCCCATATTGCATGGGCCCTCATCCAAATAACCAGAGGTGGTGGTAAGGAAAAATTTGCATGGGATCATACCCGACAACAAGCATTCGATGATTTGAAGCAGTTCTTGTGCTCAGCCCCAGTACTTTCACTACCAGTTGTGGGTGTCGTTCTCATGCAACACAGCCACCCCGTGGCCTATCATAGTGCAACACTATCAGATGTTGTCTGTAAGTACCCTACGTACGATAATAAAATGTACTCCATTGTGCAAGCCTATTGCCAGTGGAGACATTACATTCTTGGGAGGGAGACATTCATCCACATTGATCATAATCCATTACAGTTCAAGAAGACACAAGGAAAATTGCAGAATGACCGCCATCAAAAGTGGTCCACATACTTGCAACAATTCCACCTCAACATCAAGTATAAAATAGGAAGCACCAACTACATCATTGATTTCCTTAGTAGACCACTAGTCACAACACTCACCACAGTGCTAGACTCCCGTGGCCATGAGACCTCTGGATGACCCCAACTCTATGAGATAGACCCAAACTTCGCCACCACCTACCAAATGTTGGGTGCAAAGGAAGTTATCGATAATTTCCATCTTCAGGATGTGTTGTTGTGTTGTCTAGGTCATATATCTATTCCATCAAGTGAATGAGAGAAACTGATCTGGGAATCCCAGTATAGTCGGGTGGCAGGACACTTCAACATCAAAAAGATAGTGGCGATGCTACAAAAACATTTCTACTGGCTGAAACTTCGACAGGAGGTAAACAAGTATATTTGGTCTTGCACTACCTATGCTATTTCCAAACCAACCACTAAGAAACAGGGCATGTACACCCCTCTTCCTACTCCTGACAGGCCATGGGAATCCATCTCAACGGACTACATGTCGGACCTCCCATCCACCAAGTAGGGAAATGACTATGTTTTTTTGGTTTTTGATCGCTTTTCTAAGATGGCGATTCTCGTTTCTTGCAAGAAGAGCATCATAACAGAAGCCACTGCCAAGCTCTTCTTTGAATGAGTCTGGGTACATTTTGGAATCCCACAAACCATTTTCTCAGATCGGGACGGTCGATTTATCAGCACATTCTGGTTGAGCCTCTGGTTACTGTTGGACACCAAGATTACCAAATCTACGGCCTTCCACCCCCAGACAAATGGCCAAACTGAGGTCGTAAATCAAATGGTCATGCATATCCTCTACATGTAGAATTCCAAGAACCCTCAAACATGGGATGAGATTCTTCCCTATGTCCATCATAGCTACAACCAAGCCCTGCATATCTCAACTAGCCACAACCACTTTTAGGTGGGGTTGGGATTCCAACCATTGGGTCCCATAGATGTTGCACTTCCCCTTGCAGTCATCTCGACTGACTCCTCTCCTACTCTAACTGAGGCTGAAAAATCCACCCGATTCATTGAGAGGATCCAACACATCCACCAACAGGTTCAGGATATCCTACAAAAATCCAATGACAAGTACAAGCAACGCCATGATCAACATCGGGTTCCACATAAGTTTCAGGTGGGCGACAAAGTTTGGTTGCACTTGTAGAAAGAACGCCTTAAATGACCCCATCGGAAGCTGCGCCCACTCTGTTATGGGTCGTACACCATCACCAAGGCTGTGGGGGATAATTATTTTTCACTCAACATTCCTCCTTTCCTTGGCCTACACCCAATGTTCAATGTGGAACTCCTTCGGCCTTATTTCCCACCATTATTGGACACCTCAGACGTAGCAGAACAGTTGACACCAACAGAGCTCAAACATGACTACATACAATAGGAATCCAGTGATCAAATTGTGGACACATATATCAAGGGCACTTGACAACAAAATCTCCAGCTTTATCGAGTCGTCAAAGTAGGGAAGCTCTTGCACCAAGGCATGTGGCTCACCTGGGGCCAAATTCAGAAGAAATTTCCTCATTTAATGGGGGAACTTAACGCAATGGAGACCATTCCCTCCTAAGGATGGAGTATTGATCCAGGTGGATATCTATGGCCACCCACCTTTTCAAGCTGGCTCAAAACAACTTTCTAGCAATTTTAATAATTTACTGTTTTTAGCATTTTTTCAAGTCCTGAACTTCTGGAGCCGTTTTGAGGCCCTAAATGATGTTTTTTGGGGTATGTTGCAGTTGAAAATTTTCATCATGAAAATTTTGTGCAATTGTTGTATTCCTCGGATAGATCTTTCCAATGGGCTATCATACGCCTAAAATGGAGATTGTATGAAAAATTTACGACCCCGAGAAGTTGATGTATTGACTTACCCAAACGGGGCCCACATGACTTTTGGTGCTTCATCTCCTAAGGTTAAGTTTTTGGGTGTTTAGAGTTTTTTGAAACTTTTGTTTATTGTAAAAAGGCCTTGAGAGCCTCATTGTAATCATATTCTTGCAAATGAGCATAGCCTTCACATCTCTTCTCAGAGATAAGCCACCACCATTCTAGCAAGCTTGTTTTTCATTTCATTTTATTGTTTCAGCTTATTTCTTTATTGAATAGGAAACCAGTTTTACTGTATCTCTATTATTCTGTGTTAATCATCTGGTAATAATCTATAGTCATTTCGTTCTGCTCATAAAATCTGGATCAGTGCTGTTGGGGTTGAACAGGCATGGATGACTTGGATCTTGGTTGGATCCACATGTACGCCATGCTGATCAATGATGTAGCCTAGATAATGGACCTGGTCTATGCCGAAGGAGAATTTTTCCAAGTTGGTGTATAGCTTGTGTTGCCGCAGGGTGTGCAAAACCTATTGAATATGATGAAAGTGTTTGGCCCAAGTCTTGTTGAAAATTAGAATGTCATCCATATACACCACTACAAAAGTATTGATGAATGGTCGTAGGATATCATCCATCATCTTCATGAAAGTGGCTGGGGAATTTTTCAAACCAAAGGGAATGACTAACCATTCAAAAATGCCTTCCTTTGACTTAAAGGTGGTCTTCCATACATCTCTATGTTCTATTGAGACCTAGTGGTAGCCAGACTTTAGATCAATCTTACTGAAGTATTTGTCCCCCATGAGTTGATCAAGGAGGTCGTCGATTCGAGGAATCAGGTACCGGTTTCTGAATATGATTTTATTCAAGGTCCGTTAATCAATACAGAGTCTCCAGGTTCCATATTTCTTCTATACCAGCACGATTGGGCTCCCGCAAGGTGATGAGCTGGGGTGGATGTGCCCCTTGTGGAGAAGTTCTTGGATATGTCACTTGATCTCCTCATTCCCTAACAAAGAGCAGTGATAGATTGGCCCATTGAGCAGCGGTGCGCTGGGGGTCAGATCGATGGGGTGATTTACCTAGCAATGTATAGGTACCCCTGTAGGTGAGGAGAAGATATCCAAGTATTCCTCCATGACCTTATCTACTTACTTCTGCTGTGTGGAGAGGTCGGCCACAGAGACCCTGGATGTGGCTGTGATCTTTCAATTATTCTGAGAGTGAATCGCGAAGAAGATAAACTTCCCCATCTGAGAGATGACCTTCCTACATTTATTAGTAGAGATCAAGGAAATAGCACTATGTGGGACTACCTCAGGTATCCTGCACATTTTCCTATTCAAAGTAATAATAACACTACGAGGACTAGACTCATATACAACATGACGTTTCCATAAATAAGGTTGGCCCAAAAGAACATCACAAACTTCGAGAGGAGAAACATCACACAATACCTCGTCTTTGAAGGGATTGATGTCGTACGACAGTCGACACTGTTGGTTGACGCAGAGATTGCTTCCTTGGTGGAGTCATCCAATGGTGTAGGGTTGTGGGTGCAGTGTTGTTGATAGGGTCAGCTACTTGATGACCTCTGATGAGAAGAGGTTCTTCTGGCTACCGCTATCAATGATGAAGTGAAGCGGGGTGGATTTTACCCACTGTTGGAGCCGCCCTTGTTTTATTTTTACCCTTCACAATTTTTAATCTTCGATGCTTGGAATCTAAAGAGGTCCTTTTGATTTTCCCCTCCTCCGAAATTTTGAAAAAACTCTGCAACCTTGTCGAATAAGCAGCGATGCTTTTTCTCCCCTCAAAATAGGTCCACTTTTGTAATAACGTTCGATCTTTCGCTTTTGTTTTGGGATCTCGCAAGTCGGATACCTTAATCTTTGAATTCACACATCCCGAGTCACAAAACGACGAACTCATTTTAAATCTTCACTCAAGATAGAAACCTGGGTAAAGTTTTTTAACTCAGTGATTAGACGTCATTGGGGTTTCATGCCTCGGCGTTAGTCAAACCCAATTGTTCTTCCTTACAGTCCCGAGAGCCGAGAACGCGAGGTACTTGTGGGTTAACCCTGGTCAAAGAGTAAAGGAAAAAATCTAACCATGGTTAAAATGGTTCTCAGCCTTTCGCCACTCGGCGCTATCTTTTCGAAAATCATGGTGTCTAAAACTATGACTCACAAAGCCGCAATGTAATTATAGTATGATTAATTAATCACCTAATCCAAGTTTTTCTTAATCCTAATTAAGTCTTAATTATCGCTATCTCGCAGTTTCGTGACTCAGCATACTAGTCTCCCAAAATTTTATCTTCGAAGTTTCGAAGTCGCGATACGGCGAGTAAAACGATTATGAAATTAATCATTCCTTAAATCATGATTATCTTTAATTGAGCCAAAATCGGTCCTTGCAGTCTCGCGAGTTGAAGAATCAAAAGGTTGAAAGGAAATCCACGATGCTGCAAAAAGCCGAGAAAATTATTAACGTTTCTAGGTTTGAATATTTTAAAATAAAGCAAGATATGTCCCACGCATCAAGGTTTTCACTTTTCCCGAGGTAGCTACTTCCTCTCCATACCCCGACTGCATGTCAAACCGCCAAACATTTATGACATTAATGAAGAATTAGGGTGAATCCACGAATAAATAAGATCGGATTTTACGCAATAAATTTGTTTCTAATTGCGATTTGACATACTTATTTCGAAGAGTACAGAATTTTCAAATATATACGGGAGTGTCATTTTATTATAATGAAAACATTTTTCATAAGCACGCAGAGCTCGTCATTTTTCGAGTGAACTAATTTCTACATGTATACGCAGGTTTATCGCAGAAGAGCGAAAACGCAAGCTTCAACTATGGCTCCATAGAAAGCAGCA
>JASDQU011440249.1:0-11128 GCA_032191745.1 Picea mariana | reverse complement strand
CAGTCTGGCCAACAGGGTCACAGAGTATTGGGAGCAAAAGGCAAGCAGGAGACCATCGTCATTTTTCATGTTTGCGTATATCATGGACGCGGTATGTTCCATGACACCATTCCCTTTGATGAGTTGGGCCTGGAATCTAGCCCATGAAAAAACTGTACATGAGTATCACGACAAGCTATGGGAGAATAAAGCGGACAAATTTATTTACGAAATTTTCAACTGGGTGATGGTGCCCCTGCACATCACCATTTTTGGTCTTTCGCCACCTCGTATCTCGGACAACATTGCTGCAAATCTGAGTGGTATAGCAGACTAGTACGTAGAAACAGAGTTTTCCTATTTCAGAGTTTTCGGAGCTGTTGTTCCCCCGCTTGCACTACCATTGTTCATCCCCGACAAGTTGTCTTGTTGTGAGATTGCTCGACAAACAGTGATTGGCGGGGTGATAAAAGAGCTCAAAGCATCTTCGAAGAAGGTATGGCCGTTTTTCCCTGTTCGGCTAAATTCTTATTCTTTATTGGATTTCGAGCATGCTAAAGCTGAGGCTGCAGCCCTGGAAGACTTGATTTTGGTCTCCATTGAATATAAAAAACATGATCCTCAGAAAATTGTAAGCAACCATTTAGCTAATTGTGGGTTGAAGAGGTTTGAACACAAGTTTTCACCCTCGGATGACATTTTTCGAGGGGCGAGATGTTATGGGGAAGTGCTAGTTCGGATCCGATCTTTAGCACCCGAGGACATGGCCTCTATATTAAAATTTCAGGAAAACAGATGAAAGTGTCTTCCTGCGGTATTGCGAGGAGGGAGCCCTGGCGCTTTTGAGACAGAACCGAAGGATGATGAAGGCCCCAAAGAAATAACTTCTGGTTCAAGAAAAAATCCATAACGAGGGGGATCAAACGAATAAGCCCGAAGTAGAGACACAAAATCCGAACCCACCGGAGACCCAGAATCCGGAAATTGAGACTAAGACCCCTAAACCTCCGACGAAGCAGGACTCAGTCATCACACCAGGAAAGGCAGCGAAATAGATCGGGGAGCCCATCACTTATGTCACCCCCTTGCAGTCGACGCAAGGAAATATAGAAGAAAGATGGATTTTCTATGAAGAGCTGAGGCCTATCAGAGCAGAAGAACTTCCTCCAAATGAGTTCTTCTTTGACAAAAAGAGAAAAGCGATGGTGAAAAGGGAGTTCTGCCAGGATGAAGGATCAACTACTAAAAAATTCAAAGTTATGACCGATGGAAAAAACAAAAATAATGAGGAATTCACCACGGAGATCGTAGGAACGCTAGGAGCGTATGCATCGGCGAATCAATTCTCGGTCGAGCTGTTAAAAAATCATTTTAAAAGAAAGAATCGCCTGATCAAGACTCTCAAAGCCAGAGTAGCTTCAGCCACAGAAAGTGCTAAAAGTCAGGTGAGTGGGGAAATAGAATTGGCCGAACTAGCTGATAAAAAGGAAATAGAAGTGCTCAAAGCCAAGTTGGAACAAGCACATTCAGTGATCCAAGGCGGTCGGGTGTAGGCTGGTCAGCAGAGGACTATGATTGCAGAGCTGCAGGCTCAGGTGGAGATTGCTGAAAGTAGGGTGATCGATATCGAGGGGTTTAAATCCCGAGCGACCCAGATTCGGAGCAAGATCTCTTCTGCTCGGTAGAGTTTTCTCGCTAAAGTAGGAACAATCTGAGAGGATTGTCTGTTGATGCATCGGGTTTCCGAGAACCTGACTGACAGAGAAAGAGATGCATGAGTGGCTCGGTTCGCCTTCCAAGAGGCGGTAATAGCCACGAATGACAAAGTTTCGACAGGTTCCCCCGGACTCACTCTCCCAGAACAAACTAGAGGTAACATTTTGTTAAAGGATTGGGATCATAACATTACCCTGGGCAAGGAACAAGCCCCAAAAGTGACCAATTCATTAGATGAAGCCTTCAATTCTATAGACGGTAAGATGTTAGGTATGGACACTGGAGGCTATGCCAAAACTTTAATACAAATGAATGTAAAACAGATCTCACTCGATCTGAAAGAGAAAGAGGAGAGAGATTTGGAAGATATCTCTCAAATAGATAGGGTGAACATGGCCTGAGTGGAGGAGCATTTGATCTAACCCAGTGTGAAAATAAGTGGCCTCGACATCGTCGATGCACAAATTGGGGACAAGCTGCAGCAATTAGCCCGAGAATGCTACTTCGCCGAGGCTAGCTGTCAAGATGAACCTTCGCAGCTTGTAACTAAATTTGTGGACAGATGTATTGCCTACACTGAATCTACGCGAAGATGAGCACTTGGCACCAAGTAAAGATATAGTAAGAGAAAGAGAGTGATTGCGCTCCTCCCAGTGTAACCGAATTTGTGTAACTGTTGAGAGCCTAACTGATTTGTGAGGTTGTATAAATATATCACATAAAGAGAAAGACAAGGCTAGACCTTTTTGGTGTCGATTGTAATAGAGTTTTGCTTTTGAAGAAGTTAATATATGCAATTTGGAGATTCTCGATTCCGTCCAGACTGTGTTACAAGTTTGTTTCTTTGTATTTCATGTTTCATTTCATTCCATTTGTTCATAATTGATGTGATTTGTTATACTTTAGTACGACCACTACTATAACAAAAGAATTCTGGTTTTCTGTATTTGTTTATTGTCTTTCATCTGCACCAGCTATCAACGGGTGTAAGACCAATTTGCACTTTCAGAATTCTACATTTATTCTTTGCTCTATTAGTTATTTTATTACTAATTTCCTCCTCTGTTTCTATGTGAGTTTTCTCTTTGACAGGAATCTTGCGCTATATGCAGATAAATGTATTTCTCTCATCTCACACTTTTTTATTAAAATATAATACAGTTACGGGAAAGAGGCTTCAAATCACATTTCTACTTTGTTCCTAAAATGTAAAATTCTCTTTTATTCGACTCAATCGAGACAACATTTAATAAATTTTTAAACCCGCTCATATTCTTACTATTCCTCCATGACTGTCCCTGCAAGGACACAACCAAATATTAAACCCGGGCTATCGAACCAGACTCATATTGACCTAAACCTTTTTGACATAATCCTTAAAACTGCAAACAACCGGGATGAACTCGAACGTTCATGGGTAGCCACTAAGCAAGATATAAATAATCAGGAACAGTTGGAAGTTAGACAACGCCAATGTAGAAATCTTCCCTAGTTTCCTCACCGAAGGTGACATTACCCTCATATCCATTTTTCACCTACTTTCGGATTCCTTGACACTGTGCTTTTTTAAGCCTTAAGTATAGACTCAGGAACAACATCTTTTTGGCGCCGTTTCCGGGGAGCGAAGTTATGAATTCTTTTCCCTGGGAAAATGACATTTATTTCGTTGAAAGTGCTACTCCTTGATAGTGAACATAGAATACACACATTTTTAAGGATTTTTCAATCTTTCACTTGGCAACTCCACTAAAACATAAACTGGCTTCTGGTAGAAAGAGTACCACACAGAATCCATATGGCAAGTTGATTACGCCTGTTACTGATCTCGAGAAACTTTTAAAAACAAAAAACCAACTTTCCAAGGCTAAGTGCCATTCAGAACCTTCTAATTCACGCAGTCCTCTGTTTCATACTAAAGATCTGACGTCAAACTGCTCTAAAGTTAGGAGCGAGATTCAGTCTTTTCCATCCATACATAAGGGAAAAGGTCCTCTAGAAAGTTCATCAACGTTCGACATACCATCTTTTCTTCGACAGAACTTCCCGGTCTCTCCTGATTCCAAAGAGTGTGTTACACACTCATTTTCTACACCCAAATCTATGGCAGCCGTCAGAGGAGGTGGTGGAGGCACCCCTGGAGGAGGAGGTGGAGGTCAAGGGCATGTCCCTCCTCCCAGAGTATTCACAAAAGTAGCAGTGAGATACGCTCCCCTGGTTTTTCCCATCCCCCTCCATGATCTTCCTGAAAATTACATCAAAAATCTTCTTAAGTTCAGTGGGGAGGGAGATCTAACCGCAACTGAGCATATAAATTTCTTTGACCAATTCGAAGACATCTACGGTATCGAGCATGAAGATGTCTATTCGAGACTCCTTGTCTAGACCTTTGAAGGACCGGTCCGAACTTGGTTTCGGAGCCTACCCGTAGCTTCTATCCTATCATATGATGCTTTGGAAGATGCTTTCCTAAGACAATGGGGAGAGCGAAAAGATCACTTTTATTATCTTACCGAGTTTGGGTCCCTAAAGAAAAAGAACTCAGAAACAGTTATGGAATTTATTCTGAGATTCAACAAACTGTATAATAAGATTCTAGCCGCAGTTAAACCTTCTGAACCCTCAGCCAAAGTAACCTTTGTGGGAGCTTTTGAGCCAGATTTCACCCTACTTCTGCGAGAGAGAAGAGGAGCCACCCTGAATAGAATGCAAGACGATGCTGTCGAAATCGAATCTAATATGATGGATTCGGGAAAATTAAAGGCCAAAGTAGAAACAGTCAATCACGAGAATAGACGCTATAGGGAACCAGCGGGTCCTTCAGGCTCAAATAGATACACTGATGAAAAAGTAGATGATATGGCCCGAGTAATTAAAGAAATGTCCAACAAAATTTCTAGGATGGAGTTAGACCAGTTTAAGGATGATTCTTCAAATAAAAGACTTCAGGAGAAACCCAAATCCCCAAAATCAACAGAAAGAAATTAAGAACGAAGATCAAAAAATACAAGCGCCATTAAAGAACGAAAATTTTATAGGCGCAAATGAATTCCAAGATTTCGGAGATTCGGAAGATGAAGTCATGAATTTTGGTGATGATTGTTCGCAGCCGTATCTCACTCGTGAAGATTATGAAAAATCTTTGAACCCCCCACAACCGTCTAATGAATATAAAGAAGGTGATCACACTGATCCCTGTATATCTCAACCAGAAACAGAGATGATAATGGCCGAGTTTCAACCAAAGTACAACCTAAGATCAAAAAATAAACCCACCTCAACGGATCAACCTAAGAGAATCCTTCAAAGGGGTCAAGCTCATGAACCTCCTTCGGAAGAGACCTTGTTACCCAGCAACAAAACCAAGGTAGAAAAAATTCAAGGTTCCGAGGTGAAAAAAGTTGAAACTCAAACAAAAGAAACCGAACCAGTAGATAAAGTTACATCTTCAACTAAGAGCATGAGTGATAAGGCGATCCAGACAAGTAAGTCGGAAAGAAAAAATTTGGAAGTCTCAACCAAGGAAATGGAAAATGTAAACACCTCTTTCAGTCTTGAAAATGAGTTAAACAAGATTAAACTACCGATTCCTTTTGTAGAATTAGCAAAAAATCCCACTTATCGGAAACAAATTGCCAAAGCGATGGGTGTCTGTGAGCTAGAAAGTCAGTCTGATGTTATCAACTTGGAAGATGACAGACCGAACATCACCTTTGGTCCTCATTTTGAAGGGTCCAAAGACAACATCGCTCCTTTTTATATCACCCTGAATATACATCATCAGTTGCTACATAACTGTATGTTAGACTCCGGGGCTTCTCATAATGTTATGCCCAAAATTATAATGGAGAAGCTGGGTCTGCAGATCACGAGACCTTATGTAAATATGTATTCTTTCGATTCCATAAAGGTTAAATGTATGGGGATGATAAAGGATCTGGTAGTTACCCTAGCGCAGGTCCCTGTTAAAAGTATCCTGATGGATGTGGTTATCGCCGATATCCCCCCTAAGTACGGTATGTTGTTGTCTAGGTCATGGGGGGCCAAGCTGGGAGGTTCCCTTCAGTTAGACGTGTCTTACGCCACAATCCCTGTGTTTGGGGGTCAATTCACTCGTTTATACAGAGAGACAAGATTAGTGTACACGGTCAGTGATCCCCAAAACCCACACAACTTCCCAATTTACATCGCAGACCAAGATCTGGGAAACTTCATTTTGTCTTTTGATGATGGATTAGATGAAGGTCCTGAGGAGCTCGATATGAAGAAAGAAGAGTTAAGCCCCTTGACAGAAGAGTTGTGCAATAATGGTGTATGGAAAATGTACTTCGATGGCGCTTCATCTTCTGAAGGAGCTGGTGCTGGGGTACTTTTGGTAGCACCCGAAGGTAAGTTCATGGTTCCTTTCTCTTATCGTTTGTAGTGGGACATAGATTACACCAATAACGTATGCGAATATGAGGCATTGATCTTAGGATTAGAGGCTGTGAAGAAGTTGAATATAAAAAACTTGGAGGTATACGGTGATGCAGAATTGATAGTAAGACAAATAAACTGACAATACCTAGCCAAGCATCCAAGACTAAGAACATACAGAAATTGTGCTTGGGATTTGATGGAAAAAATTTTCTCATCTGTAAAATTCCATTTTATCCCTCGCGCAGAGAATCTGCATGTCGATGCCTTGGCCAAGGAATCTTCAACTTTTTCTCCTCCCATGACTGCCAAACTGAAGTATCACATTGAAATCAAATACAAACCCTCTATACCAGACAATATCTGACACTAGCAGGTCTTCGAAGATGACGAACAAATCAAGAAATTCCTTACAGCCGTAGGGGAGTTCTATGAAACTCATCCAGACCAAGAGAATCAAAATGACTCAATGTGGATTATGCAAGAAGGGGAAGATCCTGAAACCTTCCGAGAAAAAATAGCGGATCATCATATGTTGGTTCTTAAAAACAACCAAATTTCGAAAGGCTTAATTCCTTTAGAAAGACTTTTCGATCATAACGACGTACCTGTGAAATCCACTTTGCAACCCCAACCAGAAGAAGTGGAGGACTGCTATATAGGAACTAAGAAAGAATCCAGGATAGTAAAGATATCTAAGTTCCTCCCTCCCAAGATAAAAGTCCAGTACAGAGACCTTCTCAGACAGTACAAAGATGTTTTCGCCTGGTCTTATGATGAGCTTAGAACGTATGACACTTCCATAATTGAGCACAAGATACCTCTAAAGCCCGGGGTCAAGCCGTTTAGGCAAAATCTTAGGCAAATTAACCCCATTTTGTTGCCTGTGATTGAAAAGGAAGTTAAGAAGCTTTTAGATGCGAAAATAATCATACCTCTGAGGTACTCAGACTGGGTGGAAAATTTGGTCCCGGTAAGGAAAAAGAACAGAGAAATCAGACTGTGTGTAGATTTCCGAAACTTGAATAACTCTTCCCTTAAGGATAATTATCTGCTTCCCAAGATGGACCACATCCTGTAAAAGGTAGTCGGATCAAATTGAATGTCTATGATAGATGGGTTTTCTGGATATAACCAAATCGCCATGAACGAGCTAGACAGAGAAAAAACTGCTTTCACCACACCATGGAGTACATTCATGTATGATAAAATGTCGTTTGGTTTGATGAATGTAGGTGCCACATTCCAGCGTGCTATGGACATTTCTTTCTTAGGAGAAAGAGACAAGTTCATAGTCATCTACCTTGACGATTTGACGATTTTCTCTAAAACCGATGAAGAACATTTGGTCCATCTAAAGCAGACTTTCGAAAAATGCCGCAGGAATGCTGAAGAAAGATAGTAGAGTAAATTGGACGACTGAGGCTAAAGCGTCGTTCACACACATTAAAAATTTCATCAATGAGGCACCTATGTTAGCAAGCCCAGATTACTTGAAAGATTTCCTCATCTTCTCGTTTGCTTCTGAACATACTATCGTCGCGATGCTCTTGTTAAAGGATGACGAAGGTTTCAAACGACCGATCGCATTTTTTAGCAAGAGCCTTAGAGACACCGAATTAAAGTACGACATAATAGAAAAATAGGAGTACACAATGGTGAAATCACTAAAAGCATTCAGAACCTATGTACTACATTAAAAAATTATCGCGTACGTGCCAACCAGTGCTGTGAAAGATATATTGGTATAGCCAGATAGTGACGAAAAATGAGGGCACTAGCTTGCTAAAATACAAGAATTCGATCTGGAAGTCAAGCTGACTAAATTGATAAAGGGGCAGGGTCTGGCCAAACTCTTGGCTGAGTCAAATCTTAGAGCTCTTGATATTAATTGCCTCCAAGGGGAAGACGGATATGCACACCTGCACGAGCCGGATGACCAAACAGATTTAAGCAAGGTCGAAGAAAAGTTCATGTCATCAAATTGGTATAAATATATAGTGTTCTACTTGTTAAACCTGAAATGTCTAGATGGGCTATCACCAACCAAATGCAGAACTTTAAAACTCCATGCTATAAAATATTGCATCACCGAAAATCAGTTATACTAGAAGGATCCACTCGGGTTCCTACTAGTCTGTTTAGTCAAGTCGGAAACTCCACGGGTTATAGAATAATTTCATGAAGGAGTCTGTGGAGGACACCATGCATGGAGAGCCGTAGCTTACAAGATCTTGAGGGCCGGATATTATTGGCCAAAACTATTTTTATACGTCAATGCCAAAGTGCATGCCTACAACCCGTGTCAGATATTCATTGGTAAACAGAAACTCCCTGCACTACCACTCGTTCTGGTCAAAACTGAAGCCCCATTTCAACAATGGGGACTAGATTTTATAGGGGAAATTAATCCCCATTCCAGTGCTCAACATAAGTGGATCTTAACAGCCACAGATTATTTTACTAAGTGGGTGGAAGCCATTCCAACCAAAAAGGCAACAGACTCGGTGGTGATCGACTTCTTGGAAGATAATATCCTGTCAAGATTTGGGTGTCCCCGAAAGATTTTTACCGACAATGCCCAGGCCTTCAAGTCCATGGCTATGATCAGCTTCTATTAGAAATACAATATCATTCTCATCCATTCCACTGCTTATTACCCTCAGGGGAACGGATTGGCCGAATCATCAAACAAGAGCCTGGTAAATATAATCAAGAAAGTTCTGGATGAAAATAAAAGGTCCTAGCATGTGCACTTGAAGTATGAATTGTGGGAAAACCGCATCAACACTAAAAGGTCTATCGGCATTTCTCCGTTTCAAATGGTCTATGGGACAGAGGCGGTTCTACCTATAAACTTAGCATTACCAGTAATGAAGTTATGGCAAGATCAGAACGAAGAACCCAATCATGTAACCAGGAGAATTATTCAGCTGATCGAGGTTCAACAGCATAGAGTGGAGGTTGATGAGAAGATGCAGAAGTATCAAGATGATATGAAAGCATTGTTCGACCTCAAGGCAAAAGACAAAAAGTTCCTCCCAGGTGAATTAGTTTTAAGATGGGATGTGAGAAGAGAGGAGGCCGTGAAACATGGTAAATTTGACCACCTCTTGTATGGACCATACAGGGTTTTTTCTCCGGAAGGGAAAAACTCCTTCCTGTTGGAGAACATCGACGGAGAAGTCCTCAGCGCCCCTGTCAATGGGCGCTATCTGAAACATTACACGACATAGCAGTTCTTAAAAATAAATAAATAAATAAATATTGTAAATAAATAAATTTCATGTTTGTACATACAGATATTGTCATTTTAACTTTTATTTTTAATTTTTGGTTTTTGTTCCTGAACTCTCAACACATTTCTAATATGATTCACATTTTCTTTTTATAGGATTCCATCTTCAGATGCCACTAGCAAGAAAAGTAATTTGCAGGTCGGTGTCAGAAATAGAGCGGCATTAAAACAGGTGATACCTAAAATATTTTCATATTACGCAAAGAAAATGAAATAAAAAGGTAAAAAGAAACTATCCCAGAAATATATGTTATGAAAGACTGTTAAGGGAAATCAAGGTATCATTTTTCAAAAGGCCATGTAAAATGTTAGACAGGAGGATCATTGCTTGATTTGATAATTTTGGTTTTAAAATGAGTTGAATGATACACTAAATAAAAAATGGGCAGTTGAAATAAACTATTCCCGAATTTATCTACAAGAATCAGTCTCGAGTTGTTTCGGTTCCCATATTTTTAGTCAATGAATCGTGCTTTGTATCCTATCTATCTTAGGGTCTAATTTTTAGCAAGTCACAGTCTTCCCGAGTTATAGCAAAGGGATAAAAGTATTTCATTTTAAGCCTCAGGGGTTTCAAAACAGATCATGATAGGAAAGTTGGTTTTCACAACTACTTAATCTCCTACTAAGCGAAAGAACGTTTAGAGTGATCTTAACTTTCCTGGTTTTTTCAACAGTTTCGGAAGAATCAAAGATTGCTCGAACAAGATGCCCCTTAAAGATCTATTATTTTCCCCTGTCTCCCTAAGAACAAAGGTGTTGTGAAGGTCAAAGGAAGATTGATATTGAGTAATCAAAATAAGTTGATAGACCTCTGATACAAAATATTACACAGATATTAGCCCTGATATAAACTGATTGCTCCCATTTTCATGCTTTAAAAGTAAATTATAAGATAGGTGGTGAAAGGAAATTCAGAAATGATTGCCCCCACCTAGTCTAAGGAGATGATGAAAGGAAATTCAGAAATGATTACCCTCGTCTCAGTGTTTAAACACATAAGTATTTTCCGAAGTGGTGAAAAGAAATTCAGTGAAAAGGGGTCAGACAACTTCACCGGGGTACTGAACAGGCTCGCTAGCAGTGAAGCAATGTCTGAGATATCTGTAAGGCTGTTATACATGAATACCATTCTACTTTGGTAATCAATGCATTCTAAAAACCCGATCAACACCCCAAATTCAGACGGGACTTCCCGATTTAAAAATATATGATATCATTTTTTTGATGCAAGATGAGAGTCATAAGATCTGTTGAATCTCCCAGGGTCGTTCCGATCGTCTTAAAACATACCCAAAATTAGTAGTGAGAAAAGGAAAATTGTGAAAGAGACTACAGCCGTGTTTGGAAAAAGTATCTGATTTTGAAAAAACTTCTCAAGGTAAGAAATGAAGTCTTTTTCCCCTTTGATCATTTTTTGGAATCTTTTTGCATGTTTCAGCTTTTGACTCCATTTACCCAATATTGGCACCTGGCCTACTGTTCTTCCCGCCTCATAGGGAGGCGTGATCCCTAGTCGGAGCGTATGTTGGAGCCGCCCTTGTTTTATTTTTACCCTTCACAATTTTCAATCTTCGACGCTTGGAATCTAAAGAGGTCCTTTTGATTTTCCCCTCCTCCAAAATTTTGAAAAAACTCTGCAACCTTGTCGAATAAGTAGCGATGCTTTTTTTCCCCTCAAAATAGGTCCACTTTTTTAAGAACATTCGATCTTTCTGTTGT
>JASDQU011440248.1:753-12220 GCA_032191745.1 Picea mariana | reverse complement strand
ATATCAAAAAACTTCTCTAGCAGTTCTTGAATTTCCTCTAGTAGATCATCTATCAAAGTATTGGTCAAGATGACTCTAGGTTTCCTAAACACAACAAACTGCATTTCTTCACCCTTCTTGGATTCATCCAGAAGTTCCTTCCCACTCATGAGTAGTATAGTATTTCTTGTTTCTGCTTTCGCCTTCTTGTCTTCAATTGGCAGCAACATATGCATTCTATCATTCTTCTCCAAGGTATAAGTATTATTTATTTCGTCATGAACAACATTCTTGTCATATTTCCACAGCCTCCCCAACAAAAGATGATAGACATCCATTGGAATAACATCACATAAGATCTCATATCTATATCCCCCTATCTTAAATTCAACTAAACACTGTTTATTGGCAGTTACGTGATGTCCTTTTTGCAACCAAAAAACCTTATATGGGCTTGGATGTGCAACTGTCTCCAATTCCAACTTCTCCACCATTTCTGTGGATACTATATTATTTGTGCTTCCACTGTCCACAATTACCTTGCATACCCTATCCTTGGTTTTTCAAGAAGTTCTAAATAGACTGTTTCTCTGGCCTGGATTCTTCGCCTCTTTCTCTGGATTCAAGAAATTTTTTCTCATCATTAAGGATCTTACACCTTCTACATCTTCTTCCTCAACACTCTACCTCTGCACTTATTAAATGTCAGCTTCTCCTCCTCCATCTCTTTTTCTATCAGGACATTTAAAATATTTGTGTTCGATCTTCCCACAAAAAAAAACACTTTATTTCACCACTCCTGCCTCTGCCTCTTCCTCTTACTCATGGAAAAGTGTTCTTATTGGCATAATTTCCTCCTTTTGAACTTCCTCCCCTTTATGGGTGGTTATAAAGTTTATTTTATTCATCCTTGGGCTTCTATACTCTGTCTTGGGCAATTTCTTTACCTCTTCTCTGACTTCTACCTCTTCCCCTTTGACCTTGCTTTCGGGCCAATTTATCCTCTTCCTTTGAAGAAATTTCATAAGAATCTTCCACATTTCTGATTGTCACCATGATCATCTCATCCCGAATGTCATATCTCAGACCATTCATGTATCTGGTGACATTTTCATCATCACTTTCATGACGACTTTCTCTAATGTTGAGTCTGTAAAACCCTTCAATGTATTCCTTCACTGTCATCCCCTTCTGTCTCAAATTATGATTCTTCGAAATAGATTAATTTGATATTCTCTGGGTATAAAATTGGCCTTCATTTTTGTTACCATCCTATCACAGCTTTTGATTCGTTGTTTTCCTTTGTAACGTCTATCAGTGTGCAGATCATCCGACCACAGTGTTTCATGCCCTTTCAATCTAGTGACAACATGTTTAACTTTCTTGTCCTCTTCGATATATTCATAATCAAAGTATATATCTAGAGCTCTAAACCAATCTAGCATCTCCTCAACGTCTAAGTTTCCTTCATACATCGAGATGTCCATTTTTTCTCTGGAACCTATTCTTGGAACAACTTTGAATAGGCGTTCTTCTGCAGTATCTTCGGCTACAACTTCCTCTTCGTCGGGTCTTGCTTCATTTTCATTTTCAGATTCACTGACATCTCCAACATCAACTGTTCATTTCTGTGTTGTCTCCATAGAATCTAATAGAGCATGAGGTTCTCGCATCTCCCTTTCCATGGTTGTATTAGGCATTGGTCTATCTTTACATCTTCTGGATGACATTGTTGCAATCTACTCTTTACTACAGAAATTCAAAATCTGGGCTGTGATACCACCTCACGCAACACTCCTACCTCAGTAGGCTCTCCATGACCTCCTAGTCTAAGGATCGTTCTTAATCTCCCCTTTGAGTCAAAATGAATTTTCGATTCCCAACTAGAATCTTCACACTTGTAACCGCATATCCCTCTTAGGATCTATGCCTGTGCAAACAAGCACTGGGCACAAACTCTTACCCACGTGACCACAAAATTTACCTAAAAAGGTATTTCAAGAATCATGATTTCGAGGGTGTTAGCATGATACAAACCCAACACTTCACATCGACGAAACCCGATGTGGGACCTCTCTCCAAGACTAGATCTGACGTACCTGTGCCTCCTCCTCGATCGACAACCATGATCGCGTCGCGACTTCACGGTTCGCGATGTCAGGACTTTTTGTGTAACACAAGACAAATGCTCCAACTCTTGACCCCTGATATGCTGATATCTGAACTCAAGAGATCAACGACACTCGTTGACCCAGATCCAATGGATACTATTCCCCCTGGGTTTGTGAGCGCTGAAAGGTTATCAGCCTTATCCTTCCCACTAATATACTATATCAAATGGCTCACGGAGTTTCAGTATTCCTCTCTCTAAGAAATTCCACCATCCTTTCAAGTTTTCAATGGATCCAAGCCAAAGGACTTGGTGTCAATTCTTCTGGGGACAACCTCTGTGAGGTGACTTCAACCTTCTTCTCTTCTGGCTCTATTTTATACTTGCACTTCTGGTGGTATGAGAACAACGTATCTCTCCTGAGATTTTCTGAGGTAAAACTCAGAACTTGTCAATGCACTCCTTTTGGACCTTCACTTCAATCCTTACAGAAATTCTCAGGACAAGAAATAATTGAAACTCATACTCTTCTTCTCACGGACTTCATACATTCAACATGAAATCATACATACACACACAACATTGAAACAAATGCATAACAGAGCATATAAGAAAACTATTAACGTACCATTCAATAGATGTAAATATAATTCACAAAGACACCATGAAATTGGATCAAATCTTCCTTATATTAATCCAAGTGCATTTGTACATGGGTTCAATGGAAACAGTTATCTGTGCACACCAATTCTACAATATTTTTTCTTCTCTCCTATTCTCTTGCTCTACATTTCTCTAATCTTACAATGAGAATAATCATCCATTACAATACATACGAGGGAGATTTCTAGAGTTTTCCCCTCCTACACTTTAAGCTATCAAATCGAAATAAAATCTACAACTACTTTACATTTAATACAATAAATGCCTCCAACAAACAGATGAGAGCTACGTTCAAGATCTGCGTTACAACTCAAAACATAAATGCAAATGCATCATTTAAAGATATTACATTAATGTCTTATCCTTTCAAATTCAAAATGATTTCAAAAGGTGTGTTGGTGCATATCCAACTTTCCTCCACTTTTTCTCTTTCTTGGATGGCTTGTTTACGATGCTCCTGCATCAACGTGTCGGGTGGTGGTGGCCATGTTTCACTTGTTGACACTCTAGGCACTTGGAGATGAAATGGACTACATCATGCCTCATTCCTGCCCAAAAGAAAAGATTCTTCATATCTGTGTACATTTTCTTCACACCCATATGTTAAGAATAAAGTGCTCTATGGGATTCCTTCAGTATGATGCTTCGAATATCCCCACCTTCGGGGATGTACATCCTTCCTTGATATCATAATAGTCCATCTTCTTCCAGGCTATATCCTTCATACTTTGGATCTAATTTCCTTCCACTATGGAGGCTTGAAGAAACCTTTAAATACCAACTATCTCTAAGAATTTGCCTCTACACACGCTCCCTCAGATTAACTTTTAAGGGTACCAAATAGAAGATACATGGTCTCCTGCTCAAAGCATCCATGACCACATTCTCGTTTCCCTTAATGTACGAAATTGTAAAATTGTACTCACTCATAAAATCACTCCATCGCCTCTGCTTGGAATTGAGATCCCTTTGAGTGAAGAGATGACTTAAGCTTTCATGGTCCGTTTTGAGCTCAAAGTTTCTCCCCACTAGATAGTGCCTCCAATTTTTCAGAGCTAGCATTATAGCTGCCAATTCTAAGTCATGAGTAGCATAAATCTCCTCATGTTTCTTAAAATTCCTCGGCACATACCCTATAACTCCTCCATCATGAATTAGCATGGCCCCCAACCCTTGCTTCGAGGCATCCGTGCAGACTATGAAGTCTTTTTCCATATCCGACACTCGTAGAATTGGTGGACTAGTTAGTAAACTTTTAAGCTCTATGAATGCACTATCACATTCTTCTATCCATTCATACCTAACCCCCTTACATTGTAAAGTGGTGATGGGTTTTTATATTTTAGATAAACCTTCCATAAATATCTTATAATAACCTGCTAGCCCCATGAAACTTCTTACCTCATGAGCATTTTTCGACACTCACCATTTTATAATGGCCTTTACCTTTTCTGGGTCCAGATAGATTCTTTCACCGGAAATGATATGACCTAAATAGTGAATTTGTTTCTGTAAGAAAGAACACTTCGACAACTTTTCGTACAATTCATTCTCTCTAAGGCATGAAAACAACACTTGCAAGTGTTCCTCATGCTATCTTTCGTTCTTCTAATAGATGAGGATATCATCTAGAAAGACCTATACAAAGCGGTCTGAGTACTTTGGTAATACACCATTCATGAGGCTCATGAATACTATTGGCGCATTGAGCAAACTGAAAGGTACTACAACAAACTCATAATTCCCAAACCAAGTTCGAAATGTCATTTTAGGAATATCACCTTCCTTAATCTTTAACTGGTGATACCCTGATTGCAGATCAATTTTTGAGAACATCGTTGTTCCTTTCATCTGATCAAAGAGATCATCTATCTGTGGTAATGGGTACCTATTTTTCACTGTAGCACAGTTCAAGTCCATGTAATCTATACACAGTCATAAGGAACCGTCCTTCTTCTTCACAAAAATTACTGGTGCAGTCCAAGGTGAGACACTAGGACTTATTAGTCCTAAGTCGAGTATTTCCTTCAACTGCATCTGCAAATAAAAAAGTTATGGTGCTATCATTCTATATGGAGTATTGGAAATTAGCTCCACACTAGGTTTTAGCTCGATGGTAAAATCAAGCTCCCTCTGAGGAGGTAACCCTGGAAACATTTTCAGAAGAACATCCTTAAATATGAAAACACTAGATACTGATCCAAGGAGGGTCCTTTTCATTCATCGACTACTTCCACTACATACAATCGAAAACCTTCCCTTATGCAATGTTTAACCTTCATGGTCAATATAAAGCATATAGAAACCTTCCTCCATACACCGTGGATCTCTACTCACCTTCCTTCATCGTCAACACAAAGCACCCTTTTCATGAAAAAAAATACCATAGCTCGATGGGATTCTAACCAATCCATTCTAATGATTATTTCATACATCTCTAGAGTAGTGATGTACACCTTCAACCTAGTAGTAAACACTCCCAGGTCTACTGGACAATTATCAACGCTAGGTCCTACTGCTTTTGTTCCCCCTGAAGCCATATCCACTTGTTTAAATTCATCCTGCTCGTAGGCTGCCAACCAACACTTTTCTAATGCACAAGGTGAAATGAAACTATCTGTAGTACCAAAATCAAATAAAATTTTAAGATTGACATGATTTAGCATACCTGAAGGCTGACGACTCCACCACCATGGATTGATGTTTTGCCTGGTGATTATTAATCGTTGCATAAATTTGGTGGCTACCACTCGCTCTTCCCATCGAGTTCTTTCCTTCTCTCTATGTTAGCACTGAGAGTCACACTCATATTGAAGTAGGATAAGCCCAATACCCATCAAAATGTTTGGTGGATGTTGGTTTTATGAGTGGATTTCAAATGGACAAACTCAGGACATGAATTATTCTAACAAAATATTTGGGAAAGAAATGCACAGGGAAGTGAGGGCCTCATTAACTTCAATCAGTGAATTGAGTTTAAGGGTGAGAAGGAGGAAGACTTAGTGAGAAAGTGGACAATTTTGCTATGAGCATCTAACCCTCAAGCAGCTTGGTGAAGAAAAACTCAAAATCAAGAATGCTCTTGAACTTAAGCTTCAGGCACTAAAATATGTCATAGGAACATAGTCATAGCAGCATAATAATCAAACCTACATCACAATGCAACTACAACCACTAGACTAGATCCTCCATGCCCGAGTTCTTTAGTGTGAGGAAAAATAAGATAACAAGGGAGCTGACTAAAAATGGTCACTATACCACAGTAATCAAACCTAAATTACAACAACATCACAACCCTCGACTGGATCCTCCATTCCCGAGTGTTTTAGCACATTTATTTACAGAGATGAAAAGATGTTGACTTCTATTAATGAAAAAGTCTCAAATTTGATACATAACCAGAGAAAAACTCTGGCATCAAAATATTACAAAATAGGGAGCTCTACTCAACTGGTTGACGACCTTAACAAAATATCAAAACTACCTATTTATACTTAGACCAGTCCACCACTACTAGGAGTGTGAGGAGCTATTGGTGTTCCATCATGCCAAGTCTAAGTTATTAAACAAGAGTTATTGTTCTTAAACAAGAGTCTCTTTTTTCTGAAACAATAAGGATGGAATTCATAGATGTTGGGGAGGTTCGTACCTCACCCCTAGTGTTGTTATATAAATATATAGGTGAGGGTAGGTTTGTTAGTACAAACCCTAGTCAAAGTCTATGTTTCACTAGAACCCTTGGTGTTGTGTCTATCGCTATTGTTATCGTTTCATTTTATTAGTGCTAATTTCTAATTTGTCCCTAGTCTTTCTGGATACTACATTCAAATCCTTTCGTATGTGCTATCTTTTGTCAGACTGAGTGTGCATCCCTCTGTTAGACGCGAACTTAGATCAACATGTGTCTACAGGAAAATCCATCAATAGGGGTACCTCGAGCTGACAACTCTGTTTTCCACGACCGACTTCTCCATACTTTCTAATTACTGAGTGAGTCGAGGTTTCAACCACCAATCCTTTCATTTATTAATTGAACCCTCTAGAGCGAGACATGGCTTAGTGCCTAGGGGTGTCCACGCACTACTCTCGGATTGGAAGCTATATGAGCACATGATTGTAAGGCCATCAAAATCATTTTTAACTCACAACTCTTTTGGGCCGACACTCCACCACCTTCTGCTACGTATCACTTTCACCAAACCACGATTTCAATTGCGGGACCGCTCAATAATTTTATCGAACGAGCAAGTTGCATCCTCACAATGAAGCATGGCCATCGATCTAGTCTTGGTCTGCGATCTGGGCCCACCTGCTAGAACTAGTGCCACTGTTGGATTTTATCTATCTGGCAACTTTAGGATCTATTAGAAATGTGATTTGGGGTGGGGAGTTGCTTTTGGTGCTGAAAAATAAGACCTCCTGGACAATGATCTAATGTGGAGGCCTAATGTCACTATGCTGACATGTTGCAGATGGAGGGGTCACATGTGTCACTCAAAAATAGGCTGAAGACACGTCTGAAAATGCTTGAAAAGAGTTCCATGTGTCAGTGCCAGATGGATTCCACGTGTCATGACTGATAAGGGTGCCCCATGTTTGCGCTGACGGCTACCACGTACTTTGGACCTCAAATCTTGAGAGGGGTCTGCATGTAGAGCTGGCATAAATATGGGCCCCAAGTGATGTGGCAACCTAAAACAAATGCTGAAGCTCCGAAGTGAATAACGACTGTCGATTTGAGGAGGACACATGGTGCTTGATTCTTAACTCTGGGAGAAAATGCTCCGGATGAAACCAGGAGTCGAGATGCTAAAACTCCTAAAGCTTGAATTCTCGAAGTAAATAATGTCCGTTCGATTTGAAAGGATGCATGGTACTTGATTCTTAACTTTGGGAGAAAATTCTCTAGATGAAACCAGGAGTCGAGATGATAAAAATCCCAAAGTTAGGATTCCTAAAGTAAATAATGCTCATCCAATCTGAAAGGATGCATGGTGCTTGATATTTAACTCTAGGGCTTCAACTCTTCGGCAATTCGGCTCTCCAGGGCTTTGACTCTTCGAGACTTCGGCACTTCAACACTTTGGGTTTTCAGTGCTTCAACACTTCGGGGCTTCAGCACTTCGTCTATTCGACACTTCGACGACTTCTTCACTTTAGCGCTTCAGGACTTTGACACTTTGTCTCTTTGGGACTTCGACACTTCGACACCTCAACTCTTCATAACTTTTCAATGCTTAAATCCCACAATCCTCTAGAGTGATGAATTCCGAAGTGAGGGATCTGCCTCCATGTGTCCCCTTTAATATCTACGACTCATGGTTGCTTTGGGATTCATGGTTTTGAATGGTGCTATACTTCATGCAACTTTGAAATTATGAATTCCCATGAGCCGTTGATCTGAAATGCTCCTGGAATCTCTGCCGCTGAAGGATTAAACCTATTTGTTTCTTGCATTTTAAGCCCAAAATACATTGTTCTGAAAGCTGTTCTTTGAGCTCAAGGCTGATACCTATGCAAGAAAAGGACTGGGTCTCCCTACATCCATTAGACAACTTTATGTGATAACATTTGGCTCTACAGGGGATGGCATGCTCCCTATGAGATGCCAAGAATGTGCAGTTCCAATGCCTTAGTTGTTGGGCTATGGAGTCTAGCTCAAAACTTTCGCTAAAGAAAACAGGTAAATATGTACACTAGTCTACTAAAAAAATGAAAACAAACACATGGGCTCCAGAAGGAGCTTATTTATATCCAATCCTAGCCTAACTGGTTTTTACAAAGCGCTAGGTGAAAGCAAACTTCCACCATAGCCACCCAAACTGTCTGGTAATATAATTCTTCTCTTTACTGCAAATGATCCACAAAAGGTAAGGGAAGTATGAAAACATAAAGAAAACATGTATTGGAACATTGACAATACCCCCAAATAATGATAAGATGAATAATTTTGCAGGATCCAATGCTTTTGGAAAACACAACTCCATATATAACCCCACAGGGTCATAAAAATTATAATCAAGAGATCTCAACTAGTAAGAAATTACCTCTTGTCCTTCATTGTTTCTCACCCATCATTTGATGTTCTAAGAGTGTACAAGTGGGTTGATAACTGATGTAGGTTGGCTAATCCTAGGTGATATTTTCTCATTTACAGGCTCTAGACAGGAGATAAACTACACATTTAGCTCTTCCATTTCTCCATCATGGCTCTCCTAAGGATTATATTCATAATCATCATATACAAGAAGCATGGAAAAGCTATTGTCTTCATCATCTTCACTGGGATATTCATCAAAAGTTGGTTGTTATTGGTCAATACTTGAAATCACTTCTTCATCATAAGCAGGGATGCCAAAAACATCTATCTCATGAACCAGAATATCCTCTGCATTTCCTTCATAATAGCGGCAAGCAAAATATGCCTTCAATTTCTCTATTTCTGTAGAAAGTGATTTTACCATCTTTGTCAACTCATCCAAGGCATCTCCTTCATTCTCATAGCCTTCATAAGAAACATTTATACCTTGAACACAGTCTTTATATTCCTCACAACAACTATGACAAATTAACTCATAGGAATAAAACTTTTGACAATGCCTATAGAAAACTGCATGAAATTCTCCCAGGGAGGAGATGCTAGAAGGGGGCAAGGAGTGATACCACTCATGAACATATCCATCTAATGAGAACATGAACATATTCATCAATACATCCTCATGATGTATTTCCCACTGATGCATGAGTTCATGAAACTCAAGGAGATGCTCTACAGCGTTTTCATCTCGATGTTCTCTAAATCTGGGGAAAAAATCACCCCACTCATCTATGGTAGGCACAACATTTGGAAAACCAGGAACAACAGAGAAATTAAAAGGAGAAAACCTCGGGGCCAAAATGTCTTCCATCTGAAAATAAGACTTCTTAAAACTGTGGAGTCGCCATTGGATTCTTTAAACATGGAGTCACCAGGTGAATGATATGAAGTCTAAAAGTGTCTAGTCTTTGTTCACCATCAAAGACCAGATCTGGTCATTATCGTTCTCCCAGGGAGATTTTCAATCTAGGACAACAACTAAAAGACTTCTTGAGAAAGCTTTCCTTTCTGATAATTTTATCTGGGTCAACTTCAAGTGTTGCTAGATGTAGCTATGGCATAGACCTCATGTGTCTTCCTTTAGGAGCCACAACTGAAACGATTGAGTCGCCAGGTGAAAGTTGCAATCTTCAATGGTATTGATATCTAATGCACCTTCAGAATCAAAATTTCTTTTTCGTTCTTACCCATGGAAAGGTATTCAATTCGTTCCCCAAAAATGACACCATGAATATTAGCACCGAGAGTAACACTTAGATTGCAGGAGGATAAGCCCAGTACCCATCATAATGTTTGTTGGATGTTGGTTTTATGAGTGGATGTCAAATGGAAAAAACTCAATACATGAATGATTCTAACACAGAAACTGGGAAGGCAATGCACATGGAAGTGAGGGCATCATTAACTTCAGTCAGTGAATTGAGTTTAAGGGTAAGAAGGAGGAAGCCTTAGTGAGAAAGTGGACAAATATTCTATGAGCATCTGACCCTCAAGCAGCTTGGTGAAGAAAAAATCAGGCTCAAGAACGCTCTTGAACTTAAGATTCAGGCTCTAAAATATGTCAAAGGAACACAGTCACAACAACATAATGATCAAACTGACATCACAATTCCACTACAACAAATTTATTGGATCCTCCATGTTTGAGTCCTTCGGTGTGAGGAAAAATAAGATAATAAGGGAGCTTACTAAAACTGGTCACTATACCACTGTAATCAAACCTACATTACAACAACATCACAACCCTTGATTAGATCCTCCAAGCCTAAGTGTTTTAACATAGCTCTTTACAGAGAGATGAAAAGAGGCTGAATTTTATTAATGCAAAAGTGTCAAATTTGATACATAACCAGAGAACAACTCTGGCATCAAAATACTACAAAATAGGGAGCTCTTCTCAACCAGTTGATGACCTTAACAAAATATCAAACCTACTTATTTATACTCAGACCAGTCCACCACTACTAGGAGTGTGACCTGACTACTACATTCAAAGCCTTTCGTCTGGGCTTTCTTCTATCAGACCTTTTGTGCATCTATCTATTAGACGTGAGCTTAGATCGGCATGGGTCTACAGGAAAATCTGTCCACAGGGGTACCTTGGGCTGACAACTTTGTTTTCGATGGCCGACTCCTTCATACTTTCTAATTATTGAGTGAGTCGAGGTTTCAACCGCCATTCCTTTCATTTATTAATTGAACCCTCGAGATTAGTATGAGTCTTAGTTCTTAGGTGGCGTCCATGCACTGCTCTCAAATTGGACGCTATATGAGCACGTGATTATGGGGCCGTCAAAAAGCGGTTTGAGCTCATACCGCTTTTGGGCCCACAATCCACCACCTTCTGCCACATATCACTTTCACCAAACCACAGTTTCAATTGCGAGACTGCTCAATAATTTTATCGATCGAGCAAGTTGAGTCCCCGCAATGAATCATGGTCGTTGATGTGGTCGTGATCTATGATTCGAGTGCACCTCCCAGAACTGGTACCACTGTTGGATTTTATCTGCATGCCAACTTTAGGATCTATTAAAACTGTGCTTTGGGGTGGGGCGTTGCTTTTGTCACTGAACAATAACACCTCCTAGAGGACAATATGAAATGGAGGCCTGATG
>JASDQU011440246.1:0-15639 GCA_032191745.1 Picea mariana | reverse complement strand
AAACCCCCCTTCATCTCGTATGATTTCATTTTTTATTTGCTTGGTTCTTTTTCCCAATGTCTCATGCTTTTATATACAAAACCTGAAGTTCAACAATATACAAATTTCCCTCTCGCCATTACGCTTCCACTGTTCCCCTACGCGCAAACAACAACCCAAATTCCACGACATACAAATTGACGGCCGATATCTGTCACTAAGATGCAATATGACAATTGACCCTTCACGTCTCCTGGGTATATCGTCTGCCCTTTTTCTTTTGTAACCTACCCGACCACTTTCCATACTTGGTTATTTCTTGGAATCAGTTTCGTGGGTTGGCAGGTGCAATTCAGGCATAATGGCCAGAGGTTCCACTATTCCAGGGCATATTCTTACTACTCATATCCCTCTGCCCAGGAGAAAAAAAGGAGATGGTCCCTTGGTACAACGAGAGATATATTTCAAGACAAAGAATTCCAAGGCAGCCTTGCCTACTCAGAGAACCTACCCAGTTGCATTGATGGTTGGCGCAGAGGTTGATGTCATGGATTTTAAGCCAGAAGAAGATGATCTGATGGGCAATGATACGACAATGGATGATGTCAATGCAGAGACTCTTCCCACTCCTGCACCCAAATTGAAATCAACCATAATGGGCGGAACTTCATGACTCAGTGATGGCGGCCCTGACAACACCAAAAGGAGACCTGTTATGAACATCTAATAATCTTCTAGCATACCATTTAATGTAATAGTGACAAGATCAGTGTTGGAAATAGTTTCTCCTATATTTCCTAGCTTGTCTTTCACCTCTTTAATGCGACCCAAAAATGAACTAAGAGATTCATTTCCATCCATCTTAATGCTTAGCAATTTAGTTTTCAGGAACAAAATGCGATTTGTGTTGCTAGTTTCATACAATGTTTTAAGTGTTGTCCAGGTTTTAGCAGAAGTGTTAGCTTCTCTAATATGTGGAATTATGTTATCTTTAACAGACATGTGCAACAACACCTTTGCCTTGTTTTCGCGCTTCTCCCAATCTTGGATCTGTGTTGTTGTCGCACCTACAGTCGCAACAGGTTTCGCTTCAGTTCCCTTCGCAATGGTCCAAACACCATAGCCTTCCATGAGCGTCTGCATCTTGAATTTCCAGTTAATTAAATTCGATCCATCTAATTTGTTGGCTTAGTTGAGGTAGGTCTCTGCCAGCGAATTTGCCATCGCTGCAAGATATTCTTTGCAAGTGAATCACCAAGAATATGCAAATTTTCGTCGCTCTGCCTTCGGATACCACTGATCTAACTCTATCTCAGTTCTCTAATAGATCTCCCGATCCAATGTACTTCATATCTCCTTAACCTCTTCGATCTCAAGTTAAAATTACAAATTTAAAGATGTTTTACTCTCTTACAAAGATTATCCAATCATGCTCATATAAAAAAAAATCACATAAAAACTCACACTCATATGTATAAAAAAATATTTAAATTTCTTACTTTTAAATAAACTTTCTACCTCACTCACACAAAGGTAAAGTTTAAACCTTACAAAAAAAATTCACTTTAATTAAAAAAAACTCACTCTTTTTGAAAAAGAACCTTCACTATTTATAAACCAATCTAAAATATATCCCCTTCCTCATTTCCATGCATAAGAGAAGTAGTGGCACTCTTTTTCAAAACTCACTCAATCCTCAACAACCTCTTTGAGAATTAACAAATCACACAAAACAAAGAGATCGCATGTATTGGGAGTACATATAAAAATTACGCAGCCTCCCTCAAGAACCCACGCATGCACCAGCATGCTCCAATCTTCACGCAACAAAGTTTATCCTCACGCAGAAAAGTTTCTCACGCTTTTCAAAAAAAAGCAAAGGCAACATGCATGCAACAAATGAAGCAAACGTGGCTGCAATACACCAACAACAAAATAATACACCAGGTTATCCGATGTGCCTTCCACTTTCACAAATCGATGTACAAGAGCCGATCTTTGAGAATTTTAATGGGGCTCCCACAAATTCTCACGAGCTCACACTTTTCACAAAAAATTGGTCGGACGGAATGGTCGGCGCTCCTCAGACGCACCAAAGTGAGCGCTAGCGCTTCCTCAATATGGCAGGGTAGGCGCTAGAATCGCTGGCGAGAGTGGGAGCGCGCGCGCTGGTGCCCTAGCGCCCCTGGACGCGTACAAAGGGACCACGGAGATGCTATTTTGCCTGAATTCGTAAGTATGAGAAGGATCGGCGCCCCTATTCAATTAATTCGAGATCTGATCTAGGATCTCCTATGAGAGAGTTGAATTTCCAACTCACCTACTCAATTAATTTGAGATCTGATTTTGGATTTTTTTGATAGAGTTGGATCTCCAAAGCAGCTCTCATGCCAACTTAGAATTTGGAGAAAACTAACATACAGGTGAGACTATGCTCACAATGAAAATTGGTTATATTATTATTATATAGAAAACAACTCTATTTAGTCTACTTAGTCTGTTACAACAAACTACAAACAACTAGATTCTACATTAAGTAAAGTAAAATTTAATTACGCTACTAACTTTGGCAAGCAACTGACTCTTTCTCCATTATTTCCAAGTTATTATTGTCCACAGCCCATCAAATATGATAGATGATGACCACGTTATGTTGGACGCAGCAGAGGCGCAGGTTTTAGACTCCACATTGTAGGTATTAAATGGTACAGGTTTTTCTGCAAACCAAAACATGCCGGAAGGGGGATCTTGGCATTTCTTGCCGTGTTCAAATGGCAACAGAGTTCATTCTATATTTTTTGTTTAAGTTCATGGTACTAGATTATCAACGATGAAAAAAAATTATAACTCTTCCAGAAAGGATTATTGTAGTCAAGAAAGAATTGGGGGCGTTTGTTTATATATGTGCATGTTAGTGCAACCACGAATAGCAGCAACATATTTATTGAAGATCATCGGAAGAAAATACTCAATCTCTGTGATGCAATTAGTTCTTAGTAGTAGCTATGTCATCGAAAGTTTTTTCGGCGTGTTTGTCATGGTATTGTGTATTGGGATTTTTGGTCATTCAAGAATCGTTTGCAGATATTTTTGGATCATATTTTGGCATTTTGTTGTGGTAAATTATATTGTCACGGTGACAGCATTTTGTTCTGGTAAATTATATTGTCATGGTGACAGCAGTTTCAGAAGGTCTGATATTGCATATATTGATCTACTGTCCCGATGAGTTTCTTGCTATATCTATAATAGAACGCGTAGTTTTCTACATTTTGTGTAGTTTCGATCAATAAACTTCATGTTTAGATCGATTAATGATTTTACGTTAAAGGTAATTTCATCAAAATTTATAAAAATTCTTACTTAAACATACAAAACATTCACAACTTGTAAAACTATGAAAAACAAACAATTGAAATTACTTTTAACTGTTAAAATTCATGAGAGCAGAGGCACACAACAATTCACACACACTTACTTTATATTATTGAACACATACATACTTACATATATAGTTGAACTCAGATTCAACTTACCTCAAACATAGCTATGGAAGTTGAGAGAATATCTCAACAACTCCTACAAATCTTCAACCAACTCCAAACCAATCCCTAAATTAATCATTAATTCTAACACCCTCCCTTAATGATTACATTACAAATAAACCACATATTACAATTCTCAAATCATAACATAGATCTCTCTGATCTGGTCTTCATCATCTCCTACACCCACTCTGATGACTCTGGACTGCGCTCTTTCTCTTCCTCTTCTTCGAGCTTACCATTCAACTCATTTAAAGCATAAATGCTTCAGACCATCATTCATGAACTTGTACAATGGACAATTTGACAACTCGGCTCATCGGGGCTTCCGTGATAAAAGATGTCAATTATTGATGCATTCTATGAACATGCCTCCATCTGTCGGATTTTTGCTTTCGGCTATCCTTCAGTGTCTAGAAGAGCAGTTTGGATACAGAATGTCCTCAACATTCAATTATACAAGGTGACTTTCAATAAGAACAGTTGTTCTTGAAACCGGGCTCTGATACCATGTTAAAATTCATGAGAGCAGAGGCACACAGCAATTCACACACACTTACTTTATATTATTGAACACATACATACTTACATATATAGTTGAACTCAGATTCAACTTACCTCAAACATAGCTATGGAAGTTGAGAGAATATCTCAACAACTCCTACAAATCTTCAACCAACTCCAAACCAATCCCTAAATTAATCATTAATTCTAACATTAACATATTTATATTTATATTATAATAAAATTATCATATATGTATATAAAATGATTTGTGTATCTTGTTTACTTATCAAATTTTAATTTATACTAAACTGTTATATAGCATTATTATTATTTATAATAAATATTATATATCTTTTTTAAATCTACAAAATATCTTATTGAAGTCTTCATATAATTGACTTTACTTGAACTAGTTTTAATGCGTTTTTATCTTCTGTTCAAATCACATGAATTTCTCTAAATAACTCTAGTAAAATACCAAAGTTCCTATTTAAATACATTAAAAAAAAAGCAAACTATTATATTCACACACCATAAAATTCTACTGGATCCATGAGTAAGTCGTGGAGGTTGAAATTCCTTTCCTTTTGTATGCTTAGAGGCTGCACTGCACATACATATAATTCCTTTCCTTTCCTTTCACTATATATTTATATATAAAAGACTTGGAATGTCTACCTCCTTGTATCATTTTCCATGTAAAAATAGTTATATAAATATTATTAACAAACAATTTTTTTTGGAACACGAAAAATAGAGCATTAATTTGTTTAGAGTGCTACGACCAATGAATTTAAAATCATACATGATTAAGTATTAAGTTAGGCTAAATTATACATTATTAAATATTAAGTTAAACTAAACGATTCTTTTTGGACCACAAAGAATGGAGCATCTGTTTAAAGTGCAACAGCTAATGGATTTAAAATCATACATTATTAAATATTAAGTTAAACTAAACAATTCTTTTTTGGACCACAAAGAATGGAGCATCTGTTTAGAGTGCAACAACTAATGGATTTAAAATCACACATTATTAAATATTAAGCTACCCTTTTGTGATTGGTCTTTAGAGTCCAAACTTTGGACTGAAAGGGAGAGCGCATGTTCATGTGATCGATGGAATGAACATTATAAAGTTTAAATGTATTTTAATATTACCCTTCCCTTTTCTGATTGGTTATGGGAGTACTCTTGCCTTTCCTGATTGGTTATGGGAGTAAGGAGAAGAGTAGGTGTGAATTGTTATGAGATATATATCTTAAAGTTTCAATATATTATAATAATATAACCCTATTCTATGTGGTCGAAGTGCTGAGAGGAACGCACCCATTTCAAGCCCAAATTGAAATATTAATAATTTTCAAGAATACCAGTCTGAAAAGTTTGAATTTAATAATTTGAATATTGTAATATTATAAACATTAAATACTTCACTTAAAAGAGGTTTGGTTTACCTGAAATAATATGTATCAAATAGTGGTCAGGGTTGATATAACCTTTAATATAAAATTAATTGGCGGGACCGTTGATATAACCTTTATTATAAAATAAATTGACGTGAGTTCCAAAACATTTTGGAGCTGACCACTTTAGGAGTTGAATTTGGAGTGTTTAGAGTAACAACTCCGAAGGGTTCGGAGTCTCCAAAGAATTGGAGCATGACTCATAAAAGTCATGCTTACTTTAATTTAAATGTATAAAGGTGTATAAATATAATGTTGCTTATAAAGGAAGATGGGATTATGTGGGATAAAATATAATATTAAATATGTTTTGATCCATTTCTTTTCCTTTCCTAATATTTAAATGTGTTTAAATTAAATTACTTGAAATTTGGTACGGAGTTGCATTTAGTAGAGGTATTAATTATATATATTAATTAAGGTTAATCAATTTAAGTATATTATAGTCTAATTAATTTACTCTTGTTATAATATAATTATTCAGAATTATCATATGAATAATTAAATGAATTAGTGTTAAGCAATTTTTAACGAAAAGAAAATTGTTAAGTAGAAGTGTAATTATAGGGGTATATAATTAGTGAATACTAATTATCCCTAATGAGAATTTAATAAATAAATAGCGAGGAGACATATTTTAGGAGGATATTAATTAAGTATCCTAAACTATATTACGAGAAGTGGAAAAATGTCATCCTCTAGCCGAGTTATCCTATATACCTTATGGTCACAGAGAGAGTCATAATGGTTCCATGTGTCGAGTGGATATTGAGTCATTTGTTATGTCAATAGATGAAGTGTTAACGTCATGAATGACATGGCCTGCCAGTGAGGCAGCCACGGTGCCCTTAGGACGATAAATGCCGATCATTAATAGGTTGATGAGTTGAGTGGGGTCTAGTAGGACAAGTAAAAATTATGTGTCGAATGGATCCTAATCATAGGCTGGGAGATCTTGCATGTATCGAGGCCATCCATCGAGGGAAAGGGAATATTACTCGATACCTTGGGTTTGGCGTAGAGAGACTACATGAAATTCTCAAGCTCCAAATAGATGGTATTGAGAGGGAATATTCCTTTATACCATATTCATCAGAAGTAAATGAAGAGTGCATCAGAAGAAGGTCTGAGTGAAGATGGTTGCAAGCCTATGTGGAACGAAGTTCCACCGTGGTACTCTAGGGTAGTACCATGTCAGGACTAGGGTGTCACCACATCAGTTGGTGTGGAAAAATATATGTCGCACATATTCTACGTGGAAGTAAGAGAGATGTTTTATATGTAAACCTCAAAACTTCGAAAGGTCATAAATATCATTTTAGAGCTCAGTTCTGAGCAAACTTATCATCGTTGGAAAGCTCTTGATGAGTAGAAGATGTTGGATTTGTCATATAGATGAGTTAATATCGTTAGAAAAAGTAAAAATTTAATACCCCATCTCCTGAAACGTACTTAGGGGATTTGGTGTGTTACAAGTTTGACACTGTAAAAAACTAACAATTCAATCAACTAATCACCCAACTAACTAATCCATGCATACTCTCTCAAGATGAGAGATTATATTCTTTAACACTCCCCCTTAGTATCAATTATTACATTCTTTATCATTGACAATGCCTAATTGTTTTCTCTAATATTCAAAAATAGTTCTTCCTAATGGTTTGGTGAAGGTATCATCTAGTTTCCTTTAATCCATATTAGATCATTATATTATTTGTTATCTATCTCAATGCTTTCAAAGTGGAGAAAATGGAAAAAAAAATGGAGGAATCAATTTGCGGGGTCATTTTAATGGTAGGACCTAGTTTGGAAAATCAGGGTTTGAAACCTTCTAAAGCCATTTGGAGGAGTCAAATATAATTCTTAGGGTTTAAAATTTCCGAAAAATGGCTTGGACCCTCTAACACATTTCTACAGATAGAAACCTTTACAATGGTGTATAAATCGCGTTAATCAGAGCTCGTATGCAAAAGTTATGCCTCCCATAGTTGACCTATCATGTTGACCACCATAGTACAAGAGGATGTCAAGTCTACTCTTGTTACACATGCAAATGGGATTAGACACATGAGGAATTTCAAGAATAATATAGAAGGTCAAAATTTTTATCACAATTGAGGGTTGAGGAAGTCAAAACCCTAACCCTAGACGACTATTAGGCTATGTTAAATAATGGATAGCTAGGAGGAGAAGGGGTTCCATTCTATGTTATTTTATTTTGTTTCATAGAAGAGAATAACAACTGGGAGTGGGAAATTAAATAGAATAATATAGGGTTTTAATTTTCTACAACATCCTTATAGGCCACATATCTCAGTTAAATTCATAGAGAGTGTCTTCCCCTTTGTACTTGCATTATTTCCATACCAGAGAAAAGAGGGTAGAGAAGTCTCACCTTCTAGCAGGATTTTCTCTCATTGAAGGGTTTTCTAGAGAAATATTTTGTGTTATTTTAGGGATGGTTTGTGATTGTATTTCATTTTTCTCTATTTTCCTCATGTTATCTTTTTTCCTGATTTTATCTATTGCATAAGCATAAAATCAGTAACTAAAGATTATGGAATCTAAAAGAATTTAATATTCATATTGTAGATTTTAGTTTTATTTATTAGATCTATTGTGATGAATTGTTCCATTGGAATATCCACAACAATTTATAGATCATATTGGTATTAGAACATGTTTTCTTGGGTTATTTGTGGAAAGTTGCAAGGATCTAGAAATTTGTTTAAGAAAAAAGTCGTAAAACTCTAGCCATGGAAAATGAGTCTATTCATAACAACCCTTGGGATATGATGGAGGAGAGATTTACAAGGATGGAAGAGGAATTCATTGACACATATCACAATATGTCTCTCCTCATTTTGGATATATCAAGAAAGATCATACCATTCAGAGAAGTTTGAGGCTCGAACTCAAAGATAAGATCATATGAGTAATCGAGAGATAATGAAGACCCGTAAAATGAGTTGCGAAAAGAACCTGAAAAATAGCAACAAAGTTCGAGTGCCATATACCCTTCATAGTCCCTCTTTAATATGGAAGAAAAAGTGGAAATAAATACATACCAAAGTGATATCGATGCATTAAAACTGACTCATTGGTTGCAATAACTAGAATTTTATTTTAGTATTCACCATATAGATGAAGAACAAAATATTTTATTTCCAATATTGAAGTTAGAGGGCCATGCTTTAACCTAGTGGGAAATCTATACGAAAACTCTTAGGCTGGAGGAGGATCCATAAGTAACAAGCTGGGAGGAATTTAAAACCCTCATTATCTCAATTCTACCATATCGGGTATGTAGAGGACCAATGGATCTTGTGACACTACTTCAGGTAGAGGCAGGGGTAGAATGTATAGGAGTACAACAATTAAGAAAGATGGCCATCGTGATGAGTATCTCTCCCAAGAACCCAACTTTACTCCTCAAGTATCTGGGGAATTTACACTTTCATCTAAAAAAGCAGGTGATGGTCTTCAATCCAATGTGATGATATTCAAGACAAGGATAGTGGATGAGGCATGTGCCAAAAGAAGGCGCAGTCAAGTGGTTCTAAGAAGAAAGATTAACACAGAGCTTCCAAGGAGGGGAAAAGAAGTGAAAAGGGGGAAAATATAAGAGCATAATAACCACTAGACATATTTAGTGCAAAGATTCTAACAACCATTGCAACATTGATGGCCACATTGAGGAAATTTTTTAGAAACTACATCCAAGGTTGAAACTGAATAACCACAAGAAGGAAAAAAAAATAAAGAATCATCTAGCCACATATTCAAGAAATAAATTTGAAAGTATCTCTATGTGGATGAAAATATTTTCTTCAAAACTGTGCAAAAAGAGGTGAATCTAAGTATCCTTTATCACCAAGAAGAGAAGGAGATGACCAAACTCTTCCACATTAATATTCAAGTCAATAAGACCAAGATAGATGTTGTATTTGACTCTGGTGCATAGGATTATCTCATAGCAACAAATATGGTTAGAAATGTTTGATTGTAAGTTCACAATCATATTAATCCATATCCATTGGGACGGGTAAACAAGGATGCATAGATCAAAGTAACTAAATAGTGTAAGATTGAATTTTTTATGAGTGTTGATTTTATTGATGAAGTGGAATTTGATGTAGTACCCACTGACATATGTGGAGTAGTGTTCGGAAGCCCCTACATGTATATGATAAATGCAATCTTCATGTATAAATCCAACCAGTGACAACTCATCAAGGCTGTGAAGTCCTACATCATTAATGCACATAAAGACAAGTCAAATATCTGACTAGTAAGTGTTAACCAATCCAAGAAGTTGATTAGTTCTTGTAATAAATATGTTTTACTTTTGGTAAGGGAAAATTAGTTTAGTGAAGTGTCAATAAAATTAAAGACATCGCAGGAAGGGTGTACTAAGTAGAAGAAACATGAATCGGAGGAGTTGTTAAAGGTATACAATGGATTTTTCTAGGATCCTAAAGGGATTTAACTTAAGAGGGAAGTGGAGCACAAAATACAATTATTGTCAAATTCTCTCTTGTCGAATATTGAGATGTTTAATTAGTTGGTTCTGGAAGAAAATGAAGTAAAGAAGAATTTGTAGCAGTTGTTGGTGCAGGGTGAGATTTGAACAAGTACCTCACCTTGTAGGTCACCCATCATAATTGTGCCCAAGAAGTATGGAACTTGGAGAATGTGAATCGTTTATAGGGAATTAAACAATATTACATTGAAGAATTGATAGCCTATTCCTATGATTGATGATATGTTTGAATAACTATAGGATGAAAAGTACATTGTGATGGATTTGAAATCGGGATATCAACAGGTACGGTTCAAAGAAGAAGATACATGAAAGACTTCCTTCAAGACAAGGAAAGGTTTCTATAAGTGGTTGGTTATGGTATTCAGTTTATGCAACACACGAGCTACAATTATGATACTAATGAATGATGTTTTACACTCTTATCTATATTCCTTAAATTTATTCTCTATTTGGAGGATATATTTTCTTATACTTCTACTTGGGAGGAGCACATATCACATTTTATGCAGGCATTAGAGACCCTAAAGAATCCCTAGTTATTGGTCAATCTCAACAAATGAAAGTTTTCTCAACTATATTTTGTGTATCTAGGGTATGTGATCGGTGGAGACGAGTTCAAGTTAAGTCCCACCAAGATGGAGGCCATCATGAAATGTCTAATTCCTATAAATTTCATGGATTCTAGGAGCTTTGTTGGGGAAGGACACTACTTAGGGAAGTTCATAGATTCATTTTCAATAGTAGTTGCACCACTCCATGCAATAACAATTGGAAATAAGAGTTTCGAGTGGGGTATGAATCAACATAAGGCCTCTGATTCGCTAAAAATAAAGATTGGTCAAGTACTAGTGCTCGCATTACCAAACCTGCAGAATCCCTTCTAAGTGTAGAAAAATACAAGTGGGTATTCCATAGGATAAGTCTCCATGCAAAGAGGAAGGAATGTCTATTATCATTGTTAATTATTTCATGGCGTGTTCCTTAACTACCCTACCTGCAACAAGGAACTCTAGGTATTGGTACAAGTTGTTAAAAAATGGAAGAACTATCTGATGGGAAAGGGGAACATCATCCACACAGATCGCTAGTCAGTCCAGTATTTTCTTGCCCATAGTAAGTTACAACAAACTAGGAACTACAAATACGATGCAATACTTTTCCTCATTATTTAATTGATTTTATCCATATTAGGCAATACAATCATCATCGGTATTGTTATGCATATTCATGGAAACTTCAATAAAACTTTGGATAGTTTCTTCCTCTACCTCAAGGAGAGATCTAATATATTTTCTATTGGTGAGCTAATAAAATATTTTAGGCTCCTAGATACTTATACCTATGTAAATAAATTGTCTTGTGATCCTAAAGAGGGAAAATGGATTTTATTTTTTCCATATTTGCTATGGCTTTCCACATTGTAGAAGAATCTATTACTTCATGAGTAATCACCTCGAGGGAATTATGCAATTTTTTCTTCCAGCTCCTTAGACCAAAGTCCATATCTTCAATGTATTATAGAGTGAATATGGGAACTTCATAAGGGATTTCTTCTAGGGAGGACTGCCAATCTTTCACTTTGTCAAACTACAATTCAACTTGTTGATAAGCAAATTCCCATTCTTGGACATGTGTCATGTTATATACTATGTCTTGGCCCTAGACCTATATATGTTTTTCTCTATCATATAATATCATTTGTGTAATGTTCAACTCATTTTTCACCATGAAGGCATAATCAATGAATTTAATTTTTATATTTGCAAGACTTATAATAGCTAACCTAGTTTTCCATAAAGGCAATTTCATCGTCATAATGTCTTATTTTTTCTCTATGTCCACAACCTTATACACTAGCTTGTGAAATAGTTAGAATAACATAATTATAGGAAGAAACAATGAAGTTTCTTGTGTCCATCACCGCAATCTTAATAATGAGTATCATTTCATAATCCATGCTAATTCTCCTTCATTTGTGATTATTCCTTTATTTATGGAATGGAAATGGTTATAGATTATCAAATTCATCTACTAGTGTTGGAATAGTCACATCACCTCATACAATCATGCTTGGACCGAAGGTACTGAAAAATGTCTGAGTAGTGAAGACTTCTTCCATTTGTGAAGAATATTGTTTCTCCATATAATTGTCAAATTTCCATTGGTTTGTTGTGTCAATTTTTCTCCTTCTTGTCTTGTTCCTTTAGTCTAGGTACCATCCTATTTTTCATTCATTATTTCTTCTTTCATTCTCTTATGCTATTTATCTTTATCTTCAACTTATTTTCTACCTATTCCCTATTGCTTTATTTTTCCTCGTTTGACTTCAACTTTTAATTCTTCTACTTTTTTCTAGCATTTTTCCTCAATTTCAACTTTCTTTCTCTCAGCTTCAACGCCTTTGATATATTGTTTTGTTCTTGTTTATTCTTAGCTTCATTCTCTTCCTTATATTTCTTCTCATCTTTTCGTTCAACCATGCCTTTTTTTTCTGCTTCCTTTCTAGCTAGTTTAAGTTTCTTTATTTTCTCCACTTCATCTTCATCTTTTGATTTTTATTCTATTTTTTTCTATCTTTTCCTATTTCAATTTAATCTTTATTTCTCTTAGCCTTAGTATATTCCTTGTATTTATTGCTTTATTATTTTTTCTTCTCTTCAACATCTTCTTTAGCTTTGTTCTCATCATTTGCATAAGTCATGGATTTCTTTTTAGATTCTTCTTTCTTTGCTAACTCTTCTTTCTTAACTAATTTATTTGTGCCTCTTCTTTTCTTCTTGTTTCAACCTCTACTCTATCTTTTTCTGGTGTTTCATATATTCTCTTTTCCTTCTTTTTTATCTTCTCCTAAAGAGCTTGTCTTTCATCATCATTATTTTTAGCTTCTTCTTTGTTTGTCCTTTCCCTAGGTAATAACTTGTAAATTATTCAGGGCCTATTCATAATTTAACGTTCTTATATGATACTTTTTATCTTCACTTTGTTCATGCTTACAATAGAAGGAAATATCCATCTCTATTATGTGTTTTGAAACAATCCCTAGGGCATCATTCATTCAATTCCTTTTCAAAATAAAATGGTATTATTCGATTTTCTCTTGTTTCATATTGGACCAAGTAGAATATATTATCCCATACATGCCTATATATAATGGATAGGTTTCACACAACTTATTTTAATGTATGATATGAAAAACATTAAAAACATGCAAAGTAGTTTGATGTCCAATTTCTTAAGTAAGTGGTCAGTTTGGGGCATATGATAGAATTATATTAGTTGTTTGTGTAGCACCATAGATTCTAATATAAGTGGAGTGCTAATCTAAATACCAGAACATAATTTTTTCCAATATTTCCTTACCTATGGGGATATCATTAGGTAAGATTTACAAAAAATGATCTCATACAATGGTGTTAGGAAACCATCATAAATAAGAGAAAACTATTATTTAACTTGTCCTTCCAAAAACCCTTGAAATAACCATTAATAAGGGGATTATCTAGAGACAAAGACAAACTTATTCCTATGAATGAAGTGGAAGCACATACTTCATATAGTAGATAAGAATAAAAATAAAACTTTAGAGATCCTATCAATGTATTATCTTTATCTTTCTATATACCCTTTGATAATGTGTCGGAAAATAATGTTTCTCAACTTACATCCTACTTACTAACTGGACCACTCATGTGTATCTTGAGCTTAGGTGTAAGGTGGGGAAGGGATTTTAACATATGGCTCATTTGGTTCATTAACTTGCTCATTCAATTCATATTGTATGTTACACACTTAACAATGAAAATTTTCTCTTATCTCTTCAATATATTTAATTTTTGCTCTCATGTGCTATATGTTTCTTCTTGTAATTTATCACTTTTTTGTTAAAATTTTTCTTTTATTTATGAAAGATGATTTTGATATATAATTGGTTTGAAGTTTCTCTAATTTTTTTTTATTTTTTTTTCACTCAACTCATAGTTATTTTTGTTGGTATCACCATGATTGTTGAAAATATTTTTTTAATAATACTTATTACCTAATTTACTTTGATAAAAAAAAATGATTACATTAAGTAATAAGTGTATACAAAATAATCTATGATTGTTGTCTTTTTAAACTTGATGACTTTCTTCATATGCCTTAACTCTTCACTTCCCTTCGAATAGAATTGTTTTAGATTATGGATAACAAAATAAAATTTTTAATAAAAATTATTAAATGTTTAGTAATCCTTGATAAGCCTTTGGAATTGGTTTAGTTTTAGTCTTTAAATTCTTTTATCCTAAATATTCCATCATAATTTATCATTCATGACCTCCCATCATTGTGGCCAATGATAATTTTTTTTTTATGGAAAATGACTTTTAATGGTGTGGTATTAGCCTTTCTTACTTTAGCTAGAGACACCCATGTATATCTTATTCACAAGTTATTCAAAAAAATCACTCAAGTTTTTTATTTTTATTTTTTTAACAAAATTGACAATTATATAAACATTATCCAAGAAAATTATTCATAAGCTTTTTTTTTTTACAAAATTGACAAATATATCAACATTATCTACTTATAGATGTGCAACTTATTATGCCCAAGAAAAAATTATTTACAACAATCCCAATGCTACACATATACTTAAAACTGATTTTCTTTTCAAAAATTGCAATGAAGTGTTTGTGATTTCTTTCAAAATGATAATGTTGTGTAGTTGAGATTTGGTTGAATAATTCCATAATATTTCTCTTTTACAATTTATGGCAATGGAATTGATACTTAATTATTCTTTTTTTAGATGTATGTTTCTTTAAATTTCCTTTGCATATTACATTTTTTATAGCTAAAAATGACACCATGATTTTAGATAAACAATTTATTTTAAATTAAATTCTAAATTTATTCTTGAAATGGTATACATGATATTTCTTCAATGTGTAATGGAATAATCTTCATTTCTTATACATGATATTTCTTCAACATGTCAAGAACCTTAACCAATTATTTTCTCTTCTTTCCAATTTTACAGGATACATGAGATAAAAATAAGAAAATATCTAATAAAATAAGTGTAGCCAAAAGCTAATAGTTACATTATTAAACACAATGGTGTTTAAACAATCATCATAAAAAGTGTCCAAATGATACAATTATATCTAAAAATCTAAAATAAAATAGAGAAGATAATAAAAAAATTTAAATTTTACAGGATACATGAGATAAAAATAAGAAAATATCTAATAAAATAAGTGTAGCCAAAAGCTAATAGTTACATTATTAAACACAATGGCATTTAAACAATCATCATAAAAAGTGTTCAAATGATACAATTATATCTAAAAATCTAAAATAAAATAGAGAAGATAATAAAAAAACTTAATATACATATATAGGACAATTAGTATATAATAAAATAAAAATCATAATAAAATTATAGACATAATAAAAAAAAACATGATATACATATCAACAATTAATATATAATAAAATAATTTATTGATAAGATATGAAATAGATAAATAAATACAATACCATGTAACAATATGTTTTTAATATATAATAAAATAATTTATTGATAAGATATGAAATAGATAAATAAATACAA
>JASDQU011440245.1:9140-21542 GCA_032191745.1 Picea mariana | reverse complement strand
TGTGTGTATATTATGTATATACATAATATGTATATATTATGTATATACATAATATATACATATTATGTATATACATAATACACACACACACACACACACACACACACACACATATATATATATATATATGCATGCTTAGGGGTAACAAGAGGAGATCATGTCTCATGGCCTGCAATGAAGACAATGATCCCGACCATGATGATGATCAACATGTCCACAGATGGCAGCCCAACAACCACCCTCATATTGCCTCTTCTACTTCAAATCAGCCAAGCTCATCACATCCAGTCAATTTAGTGTATGGGAGATGGTAAGCCAATGTCACCATGAGGTATGTTAGTCTTTCTTTCATGCGAGGTGTTGTGCTTAATATACTAGGCATGTGGGTGAGGATCATTGGTTAATGTTGTATAATGGATCACTAGCTCAAGAAGTCATGTTTGTCTCCTTGTTTCACCTTGGTGGCCAGCATGTGTGCCCTAGTCCCTTGTTAACACCGGCCAAGAAAAAGGGGTACTAATGGGGGGCCCTCACAAGGGTAACTTTTCGTTCCCCACCATACTGAACACTTTCCATCTTGGAGCCTGTTGCAGTGTACTAAACTTCGGTAATGGGTCATAGTCCATTCTCTCATGAGAAGAGGGGTTGAAGGCTTGGAGGTTGATTGCAACTGCTAGCAAAAGAAGAATAAAGAAAGAATAATGCTAAAGAAAGAAAGAGAAAATAACAAAGGACTCTCAAAAGCCAGTCCAAACTTGAGCTCTACCCTTTCTGCGTTCACCCCAGTCCCAAAGCAGTGATGCTATAGCTTGAAACCTTATAAAGGGGACTTGCAAATATGATAAGAGGACAAATAAAAATGTAGATTAAGGGGTTTGGAAAAACATAGAGCTTAGAAACTGGTAACTCAGGAGCAAGCGCACCCTCCACAAAGGCGCTCATAGAAATGGACTCAATGACACCATAAGCCATGAAGTAAGCCCAACATGTACCACTATCACACTTACTCTTGAAGGGTTCTTTTCTTTCATTGCTTCCCCCAGGACATATACCTTTACCTGAGTCTTTTCTTTCATTGTTTTGGTTGGAACACCTAATAGGGTCATATGAAGGTCCTCCCATATTCAAACTTGCCAACTTACATAAAGTGTTGAGCTAGTGTGAAACTTAAAGGGGATACTAATGTGAATTGTTCATGTGGCTTATATCTTAAGTAACAACTTACTTTGCATGATTTAAGGACTGGTATATCTTTTTCTTTTTTTTTTAATATTGTATTACTTTGCCTTAGCAAAAAACACACATGTTTGAGTATACACTATAGCACACCATCTGTTCTTCCACCGCAGTGAAAACCAGAATGCCTGGACAAGACAACTGTTCATTGTTCCTAAATCTTAAAAAAAGACAACTGTCAACAAACAAACATGGGGACTTGCCACCTGTTCTACCACAAGCGTGGAAACCAGAACAAGTGGTGGACGGAGTGCCCCGACCAACTATCGATCCAGAACCAGAGTCTGTGGTGTGCAAAAACTTAACAATTAGACTAGAGAAAAAACCTATAAGAGCACTAGACATGGGGCGAACCCGGGTGTTTATCTTGAGGAAGTTGGAAGACGAAAGGCTGGCAGCAAGTCGGGCATCGACTTTTCTCAGGCTCGCTTGATAGGGAGTCATACAGGACGTCCAAACACTTGCTGAGGGTGCACTGGTGATGCTGTTGCTATGCCAAATCCTTGCGCATCTCGAAGATCAAGACCAGGTGGTCTTCTATAAGCCTGCAAGAGTTGGGAGTCGGGTGAGCCTATTCATTAGCTTTATCGTCTACCTCGTTTGTTCCATGGTCTTCATCCATAGTGGCGGCGGAGAAATCATTTGCAGGGTCCTCTTCCATAGTGGCAGCCGAATTCTGTTCCGAGTGTTCCTCCTGAAGCGAGATTTCTTCTTCCAAAATGCATCCTGTCTCGGCTGGCTTCTAGAAAAGGGTGGTGGTGCAAGTGGCTGATCGTTGCTCCAAGGCAGTTGGCGGCAGGAAAGGTAGAATTTCCTCCCAGTTGGGCGGAATTTCTTCTTCCACCGGGCAACCTCCATGGAGACCCTCTGTGCTTGAAGGACTGGGCTCCGGTTGAGCCTCTTAATACCAATTCTGCCCAGAAGAAGGTGGGTGGTCCGAGCTGCTGCCTGGGATGAGAGCTAAAGAGGCTGGTCCTGGGCGTTTTTTGCTGCCAAACCGACTGTGATAGGCTGGCCCTCGTCGGGGCTTACCTCTTTTGTGAGGCATGGCTAAGTAGAGCACAGGGCGAATGGAATCAACAGTGGTGCGAGCCAGGGCGTGGAGCAAAACAAGAAGAATGAGACCATGATCAGCGGTTGAATGTGCGATATAGAACCCCCCACAGGATAAAAAGACCAGTAGGACGAAGGAGTTGATGGCTTTGGTATCCATTAATGCAGGAGTAATGGCAATTACCGGTTTCGTACTGATGCCGAGGAGCCGAGCCTGAGTCTCCATTAAGGCCCTGTTATCGCACAGTTTGTAGCTAGGTCAAATGGCTAGAAGATAGAGGCCAAACTGGCGTAACAGGAACCTACCCCACCCAATGTCACCACAATGGGGAGGTTCTTTCTATTTAGGGAGTTTAGGCCCAGGGGAGACGTCCCCGGTAACCTGGGGTTTTGAAGAGGCAAAGGTATAAAGATCGAAGTAAAAGTCCCTCCTCACAAGTTACCACCAAGATCAGATAGTCCGGCTAAACAACCAATAAAGAAGTGTAGCCCAAATTGAAAACACCTGCCCGGAACAAGACAATAGCAAANAGGGAGTTTAGGCCCAGGGGAGACGTCCCCAGTAACCTGGGGTTTTGAAGAGGCAAAGGTATAAAGATCGAAGTAAAAGTCCCTCCTCACAAGTTACCACCAAGATCAGATAGTCCGGCTAAACAACCAATAAAGAAGTGCAGCCCAAATTGAAAACACCTGCCCGGAACAAGACAATAGCAAAACAATATATGCAGGCTATAATTCAATGGGTTAGTACTTCATATAACTATCTAAAATAAATTAGCAATTATAACAATAGATATCAATGAGATCAATGTTAATTAATATAGCAATGGAGTAATATCAATTCATCAATAAATATTGAGATGATGTAGCCAACAATGTATCTAATCAATCCCCTACTCAATAAATGCTGTCAAACCATCATCTAATTGCTTGTAAAGACAAATGCTGCGTCAAGATGGNAAATAAATTAGCAATTATAACAATAGATATCAATGAGATCAATGTTAATTAATATAGCAATGGAGTAATATCAATTCATCAATAAATATTGAGATGATGTAGCCAACAATGTATCTAATCAATCCCCTACTCAATAAATGCTCTCAAACCATCATCTAATTGCTTGTAAAGACAAATGCTGCGTCAAGATGGAATAACCAAGTGTGACGTCAGCCTTATTAGGGTTAGTTAGTTAGTTAGGGTTTCAAATTTAAGAGTTTTAAGAGTTGTTTCAATCACTTTCACTTCAATGTTGGAGGCTAAGATCAATGCCTAGGGTGATGGGGTCAAAAGGAGAAGGACGCACAACTTGAAGAGGATGAGATTTAAAGGACAAGAGGGAAAGGTTTCAAGGTGCTGTAATGGCAGGGCCTTGAAGACAGAACCCTAGGGGAGAGAGGCTCACTCTGGTGTTGCTTAAGCAAGGCCTCGTGCTCTCTCCTCCTTCCCGGCAAACGGCTAGCTCAAAGATAAGTAAAATCAAGACAAGAGAGCTTAAAGAGGGAGAGTGTTGCAAAGGCAAGGCTCTTTCATCAAACCCTAAAAGGAAAACGACCCTAGGTGTAGATAACCTAGGCCTGGGACGTCCTCTTTCTCTTGAAATTTAAAAGCGTGGCTAGCTTAAGGGAGGAAGATAGAAGGAGTGTAGCAACGGCTAGGCTCTCTTCTTCTTCTTCAATGGCTTAAAAGGTTTTTCTATCAGGGGACATGAGACAACGACCTACTTGTGTGTTTGTCCCCTAGGGTTTTGATTCAACAATGTATATATATAAATAGAATGCAAAAAATTAAACTACAACCATTCAATCAAGAAGTTTTGCAGAAAAATACTTACAAATCATCAAGAAAGTAGCATGCAAACCCTAGTTGTAAACATTCCTTAAAAAAAAAACACCATAAATTGCCAAAAATCTCTTCTCCAAACAAGTGCGCCTTCCTCAAAATAGCCAATAACCCCAATAGGGCACAAAAATCAGACCTCACTATGAGAGTGACTGATGTGTTATGTCAAAATGAGAGTAAAAACCCTCAATATACAGTGTATCAATGACCTTAATTAAATTTTAGGTCATAAAAATGGCCGACAAGACCAGAATACTGTTTTTACATTAAATTGTCAAATTAAAACCCTAACTGAGCTGTCATAAAGGTAAAATCCCCTTCAAGGGAGGCGCTAGCCCCTTTTAGGGCAGATGAGACATCCAGGAGCAAAACGTTAGCCCCCCAGGGGCTTCTCCAACATGCCACACGTGCCACTGCTGCCCAGTCTGCCTCCAAGAATGACCATGAAGCTGGATGACGTCATGGTGAGGATGGGGACATTCTGAGGCTTCTAAGGCCAACGTTCCACTAAAAAGGGTTATTCCCCTTAGGTCGGGCTCTGCCAAAGTGCCTCTGGTGAAATGTCCTCTTCTTCTCCGGTGCAAAACCTCGATTAAACACTGTCCTGTCTCTGCCCCTCTGACGGGGTCTCATCAACCATTTGATGGGCTCTTCAGCCCCATGGAGGTCCGAACTAATCATCTCCCCATGTGTACCGGTCCAAGTGGTACCTGTCCGTCGGGCATGGTCCTGCACATCAAAAACTACGCCCTCCATGGGCTCATTAGTCATAGGGATCATAGCAATGTCAATCACATTTCATCATTAATATTATCAAACATATGCATAAAAACCCTGATATATTGTTCAACAGCTCAAAGACATTACAAAAATCCACAATACAAGATCGAAGAAAAGGACAAGACATCCTATTGGGCTAGTATGCACAAGAGACGGGAAGTTCCCAGGAGGGTTTCATCCAAGCCATGTAAACGAGGTGTTGTGGCTAGGGGATGTCCAGACAAATGGGTAGAGTGAGAGCCTGGGATGCATAATGTTATCTGTGGGTGCCTTTGTAGAAGGCGAGCTGTACCCGTCATGTATGCAATTCTTTCCAAGCCCGTTCTTGCCTTTATTCTTTTCTTTATTTTCTTTTTCTTCTTCTTTTCTTTTTTATTCAAGGGCTAACCGGAGGACACTGCCTTGGCATGGTGACTAGAGTTGACAGTGTTACCCACAAGTACTTTCACAGAGATGAGAAGGCTGGCTCGTGATGAGACCCCCTTTCACTTGGCCATGCAACCAAAGGTCACTGCCCTGGCGTGGTAACCATATGGTGGCAATGTCATACTGTTAGGTACCCATGAACCTAGTAGGTTGGCTCGTGATGAGACCCCCCTATCCTCTTGGCTAGGTCTTGTTTATTATTTTCCGGGTCCCTCTTGTTTCNCTTTTACCTTCTGGGCCTTTAGCCCCTTCTTCCCACAAGATAAGGTGCAATCCTACAAACAGGTCAATCCAATGCCCGAACCAGGGGAACGGGATAAATGAGCGGGAGATAAGATGAAAGAGTGATGGTATGATGGGAGCGAACGATGGCTCTTCAGAAATCCCCCCCGGTGGCAAACCAAAACCCATGGGTACAGGCTTGCTAGGACACCTTGTCAATCTCCCCAAACATGGTCAAGTTGGTTAATGTAAGATCCAAGCAATCGTTAGAGACAAAAGGAGTCAGACGCATATATCCAAAGGTTATAATGATCAAAAGTGGCACAAACCATGATACCTGGACCAATTACCTCATGGAGCAAGAGCCTTCTCCGATACAAGACGAAGCCAATGGTGATGGATGCTGCTGCTGCTGACAAGACGAATCTGATGAAAGAATTAAAGGATGGGCCCTCCAGGGCCATGCTCAGGTCAATCCTGCTCTTGGTACTCCATGTCTGGGACCTGTGGGCCTCGAGACATGATCTCCTAGTTATCCCTAAAAATTGGGGATAACAGGCGCAACGCACTAAACCTTGGCATTCATGTAAACTAAACATCACGACTAGACAGGGGAGGAGGGTGGCGGCGAGGCGCTTTAATTGCCCTCGTATCTGCCCCTTCCGATGACGCGTGTACTCCAAGTGTCACCCCATCCGGGGAAGGACTGGTATATCTTATGAACATTCGCTTACTTGATTTCATATTTTGTTTTGATATGGATGCTCCTGACATGGTTCTTTGAAGGACGCCCCAAGATCTAACTCAGGATGTTGTGCCACTATTGCAGGATATGGAACGTGTGATGCAGAGTAGTGAGTCACCCAGTGACTTGACACATTCCGACAATGGCTCTCACATCTTCAGGACCTTGGACGATGGATAGATGGGCTTGATTTTGATAGATTTGGTCATGGTGGCACACAGATGGGCTAGAAGCCCATATGTTGGGTATTGTACCTAGGGATTATTACTCATTGGATTGATGATGTTGCACCAATGGACAGTTGGATGCCTTGCATAGATGAGATACACTCCTCTCCACCTTGGACGTAGTGCTCTACACTGGACGTTGGCCCTCCTTTGATGATGACACCACACTTTAGGGTTTGATGACCACTTGGGGTACCATTGATGATGTGACATGACCATAGATGAGGAGATGCACCTCCTGCCATTACTGCACCATGAGATGATGACATGTGGGCTTGGAAGGCCTTCACACACCCTCTTGGAGCATGACATCACCACACGTGTGACCTAAGAAGGCATTTTTGTATTGTTTTGACATGATTTATCATTTGTAAAGGAAAATCTGAGGGGTTGGCCCCGCTTAGAGACATGACTTTTCACTTTTTGACTATCAGATTGCTAGGATTTCCCTTATAAGTAAGGGTAGTGCTCCATTCATTTGGATCATCACTTCCTTTCACATTTGTGGGAGTGCTACCTTAGAAAAGTTTGCTATTTCTTTTTTATTTGTCTCTTGGACCTCATGCGCTACTCTTGGAGGAGGATCTTTGTGGATACTTTTGCTTTCTTGGATGAATTGTTGTTGCAACTAGGGTTTTTCTATGCCTAGCGACTTGGATAAGTAAGTAATTGTTGCAATTCTATGTCACTGTTAATGTTTTAAGGTGATAATTACTATCTTGTTGCATGTTACTTTGTCTTGGTGAAACCCTAGGGAGGAGACATAAGTCTTTCTCATCTCCATATGCTTTGTTTGTCCAAGTTTTGTGAAAGCGTTCTCTTGCTAGGGTTAAGAACCTAAGGTCCAAGAGGCTTTGCACCTTAGGGTTTTAATCCTAGTCTTTGATCCTTGACCTAGGTTATCTAGAAGAGAGGAAACGACACCGAGGGCCAATGAGGCTTTGCACCCTAGGGATCATTTTCTTGAAGTTTTAGTCCTAAGGCCCAAGAGGCTTTGCACCTTAGGGTTTATACCTCATTCTTCTTTATCATCTAGTTCATTCTTCTAGGTGTTGCATGCTTGACTCCATAAGCCCTAAACGACAGTGACACTAGTCTAAAGCTTTTCTTACGGTGAAAATTGCATTTAGAATTAACATTCTCTCTCTCAAAGCGATCTTACTAACTTCTTTAACCCTAACATTAGCAAACTAATGATATTTATTGCTGCTGCTACAAAAGTTTGCTACAGCCACTAGTTTTTACTTTAATTTGCTGCATACATACTTGGAAAAGTGGCTAAAGATACTTAGAATTCAGATCTAGCAATTGAATATTATTGTACATGTTGAAGGCTTGGTTTATATGTTAAATTGCTACATTTCTGAGTACCTTTTTTTGCTGCTGTTGCAAAAGATTGATTGCTGTTATACACTGTTTACTGCTGTAATTTTGCAACAGCCATTGAATCTATAGTGTCTAAGAGGTCATTTATAAGCTATATAACTTGGTAATTGTCTATATTATGCTCCAAATTGTTTATTGTCTCGTACAGGTGAACCAATTACCTTGTTACCTTCCTTACCTCTCCTAGACCTAGACTTAACCTTAAGGTGACCAAGATAGGGGGCTGTATGCTCGGCTAATCTTGCTATTTGATCCCTTGAGATCACCACGGAAGCCTCCCTTGTGGTGGACCTTCTTCCATCACTAAAACGAGGGAAGTCTCTACTTAGGTAGAAACTTCCAATTGTTACACAAGATTGGGATCTTGTGGAGGGCTTTGCACAAGTACAAATCCTGTGATAACAGGCCCAAGACCTATTTCATAGGTTGGCTTACCTACATCATCTTCCAACTCCCCCACACATATATACATGCATCCTCAATATAACTTTACCACATTCTTTTTAAGTCAATCTGCTGGGCGCTCTGCTGTTTAGGCCCAGGTCTGAAATTTTGAAGAAGAGTGGCCTGCTCTGCTGTTGCATCCTGCCTGGAGCATTTGGCCATTGTAGATGTATCAGTTTGATTACAAATTGTTTGCATTATTGATGCCAAATCTGCAAAACATGAAAGCTCCAAAGGCCCAGTACATTTCAAGGAACAAGTATTCTCTGCCTTATCTGTGACAACTATTTTATCAAGAGGTTGTGCAGCATGCTTGATATTCCACTCATCTCTGGCAGCCAAGCCAGAGGTTGACTCTTTACTTGMAGTCTCAATACCAATATTTTTGTATGGAGCTTCCTGCACTGTTTCCTTTCTGACAACCGAATTAAGATTGCCATATTCTTCAACTGATGCTTTTTGGTTTGATGTTTCATCACTCTCCTCTTTGCTACTCACAAAGTCTGCACCACGAAATGGTTTAACTTGCACCAATATTGACAGAGACCTTGTAGCAGGTATCATTGGAAGACGAAAGCAAACCGTTCCTTAAATTTTTTTTTTACAGTAAAACCCTTCTGTGGCAGTTGATTTAGAATGAGAAGTCAAGAGAATCACCAAATCTGCCATACAAGCTCATTTTATAACCCAGACAAGTGTTTTTTGGGTCTTCTGTGTGTTTTCATGCCAAATCCATAAAAAAAGAACCCCTTCTCATCTTCAGCTCTCAGAATTTGGACATTTTACTAGTCATAAACAGCTCAAGACAAGGCTGTAAGGTTTCAGGCCACACTTCTGAGATTTTACTTGATGATGAAGAATGAATTAGCCTGTAGATTCTTTGGCTAAAGAAACCCTTTAGATCAGTTCCTCAATGCCTTCACACAGGCTGCTGCAGAATAGCTGCCTGTAGAATATACCCTATTCGCCCTTTTAATTTTGACTCTCAGGGATAGCCCTGCTCTTTCCAAAATGTTGGCATTTCTTTCAGCACTACTGACCCAAGCCTCTGAGTTGCCTGATGTTGATACATAATAAGCATTCTGCATACTAGCCTCTGAGTCTTGACAAATTGCTACTTGTGGAAAGGACCCACTGTTTCGTCCAGTATTCACTGTCCCTTGCAACAGCAGTCCAGGATTGTGCCTCTTCAGCATTGCTTGCAAATCATGATGCTCATTTTGTCTCAGACAAAACTGGTGTTAACAGGGCTTTCTGCAACTTGGTGTTGTGGAACTTTCTGATCTGCACAATTGGGTTTTGTGGCTTTTTCCACCTTGCAGCTGTGCTTCTCTGTAGGACACTGCAACCTGCTTTTTTCAGTCTTCTGCTGGACACTGCAGATCAGACTTGATGTCTTTGGATGCCCCATAAATCTTCACGCCACAATGTCAAAACTTGTCTGGCTTGTAGCTAAATTAACCAGCTGTGAACTATGTGTCTATTTAAGAAGACCATTCCTTTGAGATCCGACTCAGATTAGGCATCTCCCCCCTTCAAGCTTGGTGGCCCCTATCAAACTTTTAATGGGGAAGTTTCTAGCTGGAACTTGTTGCGTTTACATTGAAGTTCACTTGGATGTCTTTCTTGTCTTGGGCTTGACTGCCATCAAGACTGCTAGGATTTCATGATGAGCCCAAAATATCCATGTGCAATGGTGGTGTTCAAAAACACCTTTAAACGATGAAGCACATCTTTTTAAGAAGATCCCAAAGAGCATACTGCGTTGTGTGTACAATGTGTATCAAATGAGTCTAGAGCTTCACCAATGAATAGGTTTAGGGTTTACCCCTATGACCCCAAAGAGTGGAACCACAATAACCACTAAAATGGTTCACCATAAATGGAGGAGTGATCAAGTGCTCCCAAAGGCCCAATAAACCCATGAAGCTGGGTTTACATTACATATTCTCACATCCTCCCTTAAACACAACTTGGAGGATCTATCAAGGTGGTATCACTATATCAGCAAAGACGATATTATGACTTACATTGATTAGATTCTTGGCTTGTGCCACAACAATCAATGAGACTATTTCCTCCTTGTATGGAAAAATTAGATAAGGTTTTCTATCCTTATTTCAATTTATAGTAAAACCTACATATCATTCCAACATTTAGGGATTCCCTACAATGACCTTCCGAGCATCTAGAGGTACTGCAGCACATTTGAGCTCATAAATAAACTGGAAAGAAATAATGAACTCAAGATTACACTACTTTTTGATTGTTAACTCTACATCCTTGTGCAACCATTTGGATGTGCCTTAGTGTCTAGCCTATTTTTTTACCAATAACCTTTTTGGCTTTGGTAATTGAAGATGACATTTAAAATGGTCTTCTTAACCTGCATCTTCAGAAGAAACAATTGTTCTTTTTAGTCCACATCACTATGTAGTGAAGGCTTAGCCATTGATGCTAACCTATTGTCAAGTATTTACTTCAAGGTCTTCATTTTTTTCTAGTGTTTTTGCCACTTCTTTTTTATTGCTTTCTTCAGTGTGAGCAATCACGGAATTCCTCTTCTTGGATTTCCACTGAGCATGTAAATCCCAATCTATTAGTTACTGTGTCAACCCTTCTTGCAAGGCTTGCAAAACTTGTGGAGATTTTTAACGGTATTAGTGGCCTTTCACTTCTTCTTCTTTGGTTTGTTTGATCATTTCACATCATAGGGATAAGTCTTTACTTTTTTTCCCTTGGCCTCAATGTATATAGCCTTTGTATATGATTCATTAAGGGTGTAGATCTGGGATAGTGCTAGCTCCATTTGAATGTAACTATGCAACCCATTAATGTACTTCTGATTTGAATTGGATCACTATATAATTGTCATAGTGTTGGTACTTGATAGAGTGGAAAATCTGAGCCATTGTCTTTTTAAGCTCATCTTATGGACAAATCTTGATTTGGTGATTTGGGATCTTGAAACTTCTAGAGATTATTTGAGGGCCTAAACATCGTCTTTTGGGGTCAATTTTTGGACTTTGTCTGTTATCATTTTGATGATAAAGAGTTTGTTGAGAGATTTCTAATGAGCTAAAGAAGTCAAAAAATGAAGTTCATATGGGAAAGTTATGCCTTTGACAAATTGACCTATGCTTTGATAGGCATAGTACCAAGTGGATGCCACGTCAACTCTTATTAGTCACATGTGGACTTTCAAGAAGATTTTAGAGGGTCCAAAAGCCTAACCTTAGTCAGGATTTGGGGCATCCAAAAACCTTAAACCTAGAAGACTATCAGGATATGTTAAACATTGAGCCACAAGGAAAGGAAGGGGGTTTTGTTTTTGTTGTAATTATTTATTGTTCCATCGCTGAGAAGAGTGAAGGAGTGGGATAATGGAGTAGAGTAGAGGAAGAAGAATACTCTGTAGCATCCATTCACACACCACAATGTCTATTATAATTCCATAGCGAGTCTATCTTTCTTTGTATCTTGCATTATATATCAAAGAAGCAAAAAACAATGTACAATTCTCATTTTCTTGTTGGGTTTTCCCACATTCAGTGTCCTAGAGTACATTTTGTGATCAATGTGTCGTTGGTGTGCTTATTTTTGCTACTATAGATTTTCTATTATATTCTTAGTCCATTTCAATATTTTGAGCACTCTGCTTGTAATATTACATTTTAATCATAAGAAATCACTACATCATAGAGTATATCCTCACAATATTTGCGGTAGCATTTAATATATGTTGTGATAAACTATCTAGTGGAATATCTACGACAATTTACATATCATATTGGTATCAAAGCAATTTTCCTTGGGGTTTTTGTGGAGTATTGCAGAATCCAATGATTAGTGTAATGAAAGCAGTCTCAAACCTTGGCCATGGTGGATGAGTATAATAACATTCCAAAGGATGACTTGGAGGAGAGATTTACAATAGTGAAAGTGCAAATCTCCAATACCACCTGCAAATATGGAGATATTAATGTCCACTCTAGAGAGCAAGTTCAAACCTTTTGGGGAGCTTGGCAATGTTGAAATATT
>JASDQU011440244.1:0-16118 GCA_032191745.1 Picea mariana | reverse complement strand
GTGGGTTTTTAACCCATTCTTTTGCATTCTAACGCCCCCACAAGAAATATCGCTAACAGGTTGGATACCCATTTGGTCAAGGGAACCGGGTAGATGAAGCTAGCATTAAGTAGCTTCTCCACCTCTACCTTAATGGTAGGGGCCTTTTGAGGGTTGACAGCTCTAAGACATTGCTGAACAGGTTTAGCATCCAAATAAGTTCTAATCTCATGTTCGACAATACGAGGGTCAATTCCTGGAATCTATTCATAAGACTAGGTAAATACGTATTGGAATTCCTTGAAGAGTTCGGTGTAGATCAGGATTTATTCTGACGAACAATCTGCATCGATATTTACGTTTTATACCTTTTGAGGGGTACGAGAGATGTCAATCGTGATGGTAGGAGAAATGATTGCCATATTTCCTTCGACATAACTGTCATGCGTATCAAGTGGAACTACGACGTGACCGACTATCTCACTCAAAGTAGATAGAAAGTCATCTTGTTCAATTATTTAAAGCTCTGGGAGAAAATAAGAGTGGTGGTGCATATCATCCCAAGGTTTGTCAGAACCATTCATGGCTTCGATGATAGGTTCATCTAAATTCAAAGTGCCATCGAGGAAATCATGTGAACAATACAACGAAGTGGCCCACATGAGCCTAGGAATGAGATCCTCCTCATCTGTCGATGAGGGAAAACTATTGGGATCAACGGAAGAGTCGAGAACAGCTTGATACACAATATTTGTTTCCAGTAGTGGCATGGCTATTATGGCATGCAACTGATATTCACAAGATGAAGTCGGGCAAGGTAGTGTCCATGGATCACTAAAATATGAAGTGCGGAAAGGAATGGACCTCCCTTTCGATACTGGCCTACTGGACATGGCATAAACATGGTGACTCAGTGTTGTGAAGTTGAAAGTACCCATAAGGGAAGAATACATTCTGACATCGATATTCTTAGTTTTCGACTGAGAATTATCGATCACAGGGATCGACGATCCAAGAGATGCAATAGAACTAGAGCACACAAAGGATAATTGATTGATCATCACGATCTTCCCTTCATGAGGAAAACAAAGATTTCGAAACCTGGATGACATGACGGTGATCATAGCATAAGTCCAATTGCGACCTAGTAACAGGTTATAATCAAGAGGCACATCAACTACCTCTACCTCCACCTCTACCATCTTCCCACCTAACTGGACTGGAAAGGCAGGGAGAATATTGTGAGGATGAAATAAATGATTGTCAAAAGCAGTCAACATGTTCGATGACTTGGAAATATTCGGAGAACCGAGAGCTTTCCAACAGACCAGGGACATCACACACGTAGCAATGCCTTCATCAACAACTGCACGTTTGATGGTATACTTTGAGTATTCCACATGGATTTGGAAAGCCACATGGTAAGGAAACCAAGTCTTAACATTTGTGATGTCGAACTTGATAACTTGTGAACCATTGGATTCTAGAGCTCCTAAAGTAAGGCATTTCTTCTGTGAAGGACATGTCTGGAGTACCTCTATTGGCACAGGGATAGACCCAGGGTTCAATGCTACAACAGTGCACCAATAAAACCCTAACTACCGGCCCTTTTGGTAACACCTACGAAGCAGATGAAGTCTCACTCGAGGTAGAGGCAGGGGTGGTTGCAGGACTCAGATTTTTTCAACCTTAGTTGGGATACAAATCTATGATTCTAACACTTGACATAGCACTCAACAGTTAATCATTCATCTATATCCAGTCTTAGTTACAGTGTGGTTAAACCCTAGTTATAAAGTATCATAGTATTCATTCATATCTAAGGTATTTAAGAACTAAGAATATTCACATAGGTTAGATCCATACTATTAAGAAAATAACACTAACATATCTATCTACCATTCATTTATATTGAAGTACTAAGCACATTAACATATAAAAACATCAACACATTGCACAAAGTAGAGAAACACAACATGTACGTGGTTCACCCCCACCCTGGGGCTACGTCAACCAACTCTTTGTCTTCTTTATTATATTTGGTCAAGCTTCTTACAGGAACATAGCATCCAAGTTCTATTCCATAGAAGACAGAAGATCTGTGCACACTCCTCTAGATTCTCCTTCTTTTTGCTAGGGTATAGCACCAAGACTTCACATAGTATCTTACATTTACTTGTACTAGCCTTGCAATCCTCACACAGTATGCACAAAGCATTTGCAACTCTTGATCACACAAATCCAACTCTAGCACTTAGCCATTCATTTAACACTTAGCACAATGGCCTCTTCTTACATCACCTAGATATCTATTTATAATTACAAAATAGACCTAAACATGGATAAACCCATGGGCCAACATCCCATACCCATTACATAATCCCAAATCCCAAAAAGGGTCTGAGATTCTGTGATCTCTGCTTCATCTTGCACTCCACCTTCGACAGCCTGTCGAAGTCCCAAAATTAGGTCAAACATGACCAAGGATCCTCAAAACTTGGTCAAGGGCCAACAGGCCCCCAACACTCACTTGTGACTCATCCCAAGTCACTTTGATCTGACTAGTCCTGCTTCAAAATCCTTGAGCTTGGCTCAAGCTGCTTCGACCTGTTGTTGTGTCATGGCCTCCTATTCAGTGAACTCTTCTATGACTTCTTCATTTACAAGTCCTTCTAGGTGTTGTTCAACTGTGGTGATGACTTGCTCTAGTTTCACTCCTCTACCTTCAATCTCTGTGAGTAGTTGGTAAGCCTTATCCTGTATAGGTTGGATTTTCTGAGTCACTTCCATGAATTTTCTCTGGATAGTGTGGACCTGTTGTTGTGCAGTGCACTACTCCTGGGATTGCTTCATTCTTTCAACAGCTGACAGGGGCTTCAACTGCGCCTATATTGTCTCTCCTTGATACTTCACCTCTTGGAACTGGGACTCCAATGCCTTCAGTTCTAGATTCTCAGTGAGTTGCTCATAGGTCTGGGCACTGCAATTAGTGAGTTTCTTACATTCCATGGCAAGGAATTTGATTCGCTCAACTTTGCTTCGAGCAGTTGCTTCTCTTTGATCCCTCACATCCTGTGGGGTGTTGGGCACTATGCAGATCTCTAAGTCTACTATTCATTGTTGTAGTTGTCGGATAGCTTCTTTAAGTTGCTCTACTTTATGCGTGAATCAGTGTTTTTCTTGTGGTTCTAATCCTGTCACAGAGAGGAATGCTCTGTTGACTGCTTCCTTCACATCGAGTTTCTCTATGAGAAACTGTTCTTTTTCTTACTGCATCTATACTTTCTCTTCTTCAAACTTTGCCTGGAGAGCAACCTTCTCCTGTTCTGCAACTCTGCGGTGTTCTACGATTACTATTTTTAATTTCTTCAAGGCTTGGGTGGTTTGTTCTATTTCTTCTTGAGTGTGACGAAGGCTATCTTCGACCGAATCAGTTAGTCGATGGAGTTGGGTTGGATCATCTCCCAACTCTGGTTCTCCTGATGGAAATGGCACAATGGAGATTGTGCGATTGGACTGAAGGGCCTGTTTTACCCCCCAGAGTTCAACCTCAATTCTATCGTACATCTCCTCCTTCTTGGCTTCTTGTTTCTCTATGATTTCCAGCGAAGCGTCATTTAGATTTGCGATGATGAAGTCAAAATCATCGGCAGTAAGCACAGTCTTCATCTTGGTCACGATGGCTTTCAATTTCTTCCCAGAAGAAGGTTTTAGGGGAGAAACCTTCCTCTTCTTCAGGGGATCAACCTCATCTCTGAGCAGTGTTACTCCACCTTGCTTCTCTTCATCTCCTTTTCGATTTATATCTTCTACTTTGTTATCACCCCCTCAATCAGATGATACTGAAGCAGTCTTTCTTGAGGCACTACTTAAATCTTGGACCTCTTTGGTATTATTTATTTTGTTGGGCCCGGGTGTATCATGTTCTTTATGTGTGGTCTCTAGGCTTTCACTTCAGACATCTCTGCAGGGTCTGAGGGAATAAGGAGGTCTATGGATCAGTCCTTAGTGATCTCCTCTGGGTCTTCTTCCATGAGTTTGTAGTACGACTGAAGTTTCTCCTTATGTTCATTGGCTCACGTTGTTATGTAGATAAAGTGTCAATATATGTAGAAATTCATCAAGGGTTGGAACCTCTATAGGTTGTTCAGAGTCATGCGAGGTTCAGCTTCGATGGCTCTCTTTAGATAAAGGTAATATGTATGAAAAACATTGCTCGACTGCCACTATTTGTTCATATCACTCGAGTACCAGAGTGTAGTGAAATTCACAGCAAGCAATTTGAACGATTCAATATCTGGAAAGGTCACACCTTCTGGCATCTCCCGGGAAACAAAGGCGATGAGGGTTAGGAGCCAACTAAAGTGAAACTCGTAGCCCTGGTCCTGTGCTTCATGGCAGTCTAGTTCCAGATGATTAACTAGGTACTTCACCTAGTTCATCTGTAGGCCTTCCATGCACTTCCCTGCGAGGTCAATGACAAAGTCTGTGACCTACATAGGTTTGTTCTTCCTTACTAACTTTCCAGCTATTAGCTGGTATGCTAGGTGCATTGTTCCATTCTGGATGGAGGCTACCTTATAGCCTCGCATTCCCTTTTCAACATCATCGTATGTATCTTTGATCTTCTGTGCTAGTGCGTGATCTTTGGATTTTTCTGGATAGAATTCCTGTGGGTCGGGTCCTTGCATACTTAATCCAGCGATCTTATAGATCAGCACCATATCTATTTTAATCTGGTGGTCAAGCCATAACTAACCATCGTGGTAACATGAAATTAATATCTTGACACAGACGTTCACTTTCTGGTGCCTTCTAAAGTGTGGGATTTTCATTACATTTAACAACATGGATTGTGAAAGGTTCATCGTCCATGGCTGGGGGATTATCTTTGAGTTCTTCCCCTTCATTATGGTCAGGTATTTGTATGGGGCGAGCATGCTATATTTCTTGTGATATCTGAGGTTGAAGTCATTGAACTTCAGTGCTGGGATCTTGTCCTGCTGCGCATAAATTGCGTGTATCCCCTTCGAGAGGTATGCAGTAACCATGGAATAATTTAAGTCTCTTGGCACGCTATCATGACTCACTGCATCGGCTAGAGGTGGGATGTAATCGAGAAATATGGTCGATATCATCTTCGCATTTTCTAGGTCATATCTATGTTTGGTTCTCTTTTCTTCTAATGGTCGAGATGATCTAACTCCGCGAGCAGTCAACGGAGAGGCTTGCACTCCTCTCATCGATGATGCTTGAATACTTGTAGACATTTCTCTTTCATTCATTAGGTCAATGAGAAATTCTTCGATAATTTTCTCTGCAACACTAAGCTCATCCGACATACATGCTCTTGGTTGAATATCTCAGGTTCAAAGAGTAACTAGTCAATGCAACAGGATGGATGGCAATAGCGCAATGATCACTATGAGAAATCAACTAGTCCACGGATTCATATTCACGGTTAGCAAAAGTTTTCTCATTGTGTGGTGCAATGGGATAAATATATAACTTGGCAATGGATCTCTTGTAACGAGTGAGAAGCCTTAATTAACTCAGTTATGTTCATTATGGTGTGGTCCCAACGGTCTGGTGGCAAACTTTCTGATCATAAATTCCTTTCTACCCATTCGGGAAATCGGTATAATGGTTATATTGTTCCCAATGGATATATTTCATTGCCATGGTGAAGTGCCATGTGACGATGTTCTGATATCCCGGTGAAGTTCCAATTTTGAAAATTTTCCTTCTGCAAAGTTCCCTCTGGAATGTTCTGTAAATTTTCGGTCTTATCTCTTTTCTTACTTATTTTTTGAGCCTTCTTTCCAGTGAGCTTTGTCTCGGTATTCATTTTTCCATTCTAATTATTATCTTCTTTAGGCAGCGTAACTTCGCGTTGTTGAGATCCTTTCCTATAAATCAGGGGTAATACTTCATCTGTATCTGGAATAGGTACTTTAGTCTTATGTGGGTCTTCTAGTGTTCTTCCCACTTCAACATCCAAGTCTATGGTTTTGAATAGATTCGCTTGGTTCTGTTGTTATTCAATCAATTTTGTGATCCTCCTAGTCATGAAATCTTTTAAATCTTGCTTTCTTCTACTCTAAGATTTATTCTTCTTTCCTTCTAGCTTGATCTCCTTTAATCCAAGGTTTTCCTAGTAACATAGCAAATGGAGTGTTATTCTCAATAAATTTAACAACAAATTCTTCCTCTGTCGAAGCTCTATGAGCACTCATAGATATTTGGGTAAGTATTCCACATATGGTTATCAGTTTTCCTCTGAATAATCCTATTCCTCCCAATGAAGGAATCATAACAGGCTTTCCTAGAATTTCCCAAGTTCTTTCTATCATAATATTCACATGTGTTTACTCATCCAGAACACATTAAATGTCAAAGTCTCCTATTCTTAATTAAATGCATTCTTTTTCTTTGAATATCTCTGATAAGATGATATGTTGGTGGTCATTCAGGGTTTCTTTCATCTGTATCAATACTTTTTCTGATTCTTTTTGGGGTTCTATCATAATATCAATTTCTTGACCTTTCTTGTGGTATCCTTGTCTTGTATTCATCCTTTAAAGCTTAGCAATCACTCTAGGGAAATACAAAACTTCATGGTCCATGGCTTTGCAACAGAGGCAACTAGGTCTTCTTCTAGGGCATTCCCTAGCAAGATGTCCTGGTTTTCTGCAACTGTAACAAAGAGTTAATCCTCTCTTTTTCTTAAATGATCCCCATTCTTTCCTCTACCACACACTAGGATCATGGTAGCTAACCTAAAAAAAATTCTTTCTAGGATCTTTCATCCATTTGTTAGTCCAAACATTCTCTCTATGCATAGGTATAACATATCTTTCACTATTCTTATCATATCTACTCATATCAAATTTTCTTTCATCTATCAATGCCCTAGTTTTCAAGATAGGACAAATCTTATCAAACATACCTAGATCCAAACTTTAGAAACAAAAATTTCCACTAATCTTATCTTCAGTAGAGCACAAATCTTCCATATCTAACATTTTTCACTATTCTTACCTTTATCAAAGCATAGAGCTTGCAGATCTTACCTCTTTTCTTCAGATATGACCCTTCTTGGCACAAAGCTTCATAGATCAAGTAGAATACTGTGCACTAGAGTGACAGATCTATGCACAGATCTTTCACAATTTCAGGTCGTATCTTCGCACAAAACTTCTTCTTCCTCGGTTCCCAACAATCATAGTTTCAGGTCAAATCTTCTCACAAAGCTTATTTTTCTTTAGCTCCTAGTAATCACAGCTTCAGGTCCCGCCAATAGAACCATTTTTTGGCACAGGGGCAAACCCAGGGTTCAATGCTACAACAACACACCAACAAAACCCTAACTACCAGACCTTTCGACAACACCTGCAAATTAGATGAAGTCTCACCCGAGGTAGAGGTAGGGGTGGTTGCAAGACTCATATGTATGCAACCTTAGATGGGACACATATCTGTGATTCTAACACTTGACAGAGCACTCAATAGTTAATCATTCATCTATATCCAGTCTTAGTTATAGTGCAGTTAAACCCTAGTTACAAAGTATCATAGTATTCATTCAGATCTAAGGTATTTAAGCACTAAGCATATTCACATAGGTTAGATCCATACTATTAAGCTCATAGCACTAACATATCTATATACCATTTATTTATATTGAAGTACTAAGAATATTAACATATAAACACATCAACACATCGCACAAAATAGAGCAACGCAACATATACATGGTTCACCCCCACCTTGGGGCTACGTCCACCAACTCTTTGTCTTCTTTATTATCTTTGGTCAAGCTTCTTACAGGCACATAGCATCCAAGTTCTACTTCATAGAAGACAGGAGATCTGCGCATATTCCGCTATATCCTCCTTCTTCTCACTAGGGTATAGCACCAAGCCTTCACACGGTCTCTTATAGTTACTTGCACTAGCCTTGCAAGCCTCACAGAATATGCACAAAGAATTTACAACTTGATCATACAAATCCAACTCTAGCACTTATCCATTCATTTAGCACTTAGCACATTGGCTTCTTCTTACATCACCTATATATCTATTTATACATACAAAATAGGCCTGAACATGGGTAAACCCATGGGCTAACATCCCATACCCATTACATAATCCTGAATCCCAAAAAGGGCCCTAAAATGGGTCGAGATCCCGTGATCTCTGCTTCATCTTGTGCTCCACCTTAGACAGCCTGTCGGAGTCCCAAAATTAGGTCAAACATGACCAAGGATCCTCAAAAAAATTTCAAGGGCCAACAACCTCCAAAGTCGACATCCCACAAGGGGTTTGACCCAAGTCCTAAAAAATAGAGTAGTTATGGGTGGCTCTAGCATTTGGATTATGGGTAGAGCGCTTGAGTACTCCTTTTGGAATACAAGGTGGTGGCTCTCATTTCTCAATATGTAAATTCATCTCTGGAGGAGGAGGAGGATATTCTATACCAGGGATAGCTTATTTAGAGCTATAATCTCAAGATCGAGTAGCTACATTAACTTTCGCATCGACCATATTGATACATAAATGGTTGCCATATTGCAACTGTTGGTTTTGACCCCCACCAACCGCATTTTTGGTGTTTGAGGAGATTGAGGCTACGTGTTGAATATTTGGGAATGGATTCGTCAGCACGAAGGGTGATTGAGATAATATCCTCGTAGCTTCTACAAGTTTGGGGCATAAATGGGTATGGTGATCATCTATGCAAAGCTTACAGGGAAGATTCACCTTACATATTTCTCATTTTCCCTCTTTGGCATTACTACCTATCTTATAATTATTATTATTGTCCTTGGGTTTATTACCATTTTTCCCACCCTTACGGTTATTGCATCCTTTATTCTTGTTCCCTCCTGGTTGTTGGTTACCATTTGGGTTGGCCGACGATTGCACGGAATGTACATCCGACAACTGAGTGGGATTGGAAGACATATACAAAGTTGTCTCTCTATCAAACTGGTTTAAATACAACTCTTTCAAATGGTTTGTCACCGATTCTGCATACTTTACATTGGTGGCACCTAAAATGCCATCAGCATGAGGTCTGGTATTTTTCCTAGGATTGTAATTTGGTCGTGGCATGCTAGGAATAAGGTGGTATAACATCCCAAACTAAGCATATATCAAGTCTAAATGTTGGGCCCTAAATATCGCTTCTTCCTCAGTGGTAACCCCAGAAGTAGCAATGTCCTTCGAGATAGGAGCGTGAAAAGACTTAAGAAACCATTCTAAAATAAAGGCTAGGGGTATATGGGTCTTAATCAACCTCTTATGTCTACGCCACTCCTGGATATGGTCGAAGATATGAGTGGCAGTATCCTGGCATAAAGTAGACAAAATTTCCAAGCCAACATCATAACGAATAGGAAACTGGAAGTGGTTAAGGAATACCATCACCAACTGACTAAAATTCCCATATGCCCCCTAGGTATCTCAATATACCATTTTGTAGCAACTTTGATGAGGGTGCGTTGAAATAATATAAAAAAATAGAATCGTCATTAATGTAATTTGATGAGAACCAAAGGTGAAAGGTAGTGACGTGATCACCAGGATCCTATCCATTCTTACCCTTGAACTTCAGGATGTTCGACGGAAGTTTGGTGGGGACGGGGGTCCATGTAGGATCGTGACTCATAGGGTCATTCATTAACTTAGACAAATCTGGAAGATTAATCTTAGCCAGAAAAAGGGAGACGAGGTTGTGACATATGGCCCCAACCTCCCAGGAAATATTGTGCTTGCAGAACTACAGGCTATCCATGGTTCTAGTAAACACCATGGCCCTGTTCGTAATTATGAGGCCATCCTCCGGGCTGATTCATAAAAGGTTGGTTGGGCATCTTCCAGCTGGAATGTTCTGTTGAGGGTTATAGAAATTGCCCCAAGCCGGATTGGATCTGGGTTGGGGGTTTCCCTAAGCATGAAATTGACCTCCTCTGGGTTGGAGGCGGAGGATAGAGGTGGATTTTTCAAGCCAAATTTATTGGTCAGAATATTCACCGAGGAGGTAGTATTATAGGATGAAACTTGAGCTGAAGCTTGCCCGCCAGATTGATTATTCCACCTAGATGTAGGGGGATTGGACCCAGGTTTAAAAGAAGGAATACCTCCCACATTAGGAGTCATTTGAGGGATTTTATATCGACCAAATGAAAAGAGGAGTGTAGGGAGGTGTACTTCCCCCAAGCCCAATGCTAGGATTAGGGCCAGCAGCTGGGATGGAGTTGGAAAACTGCAAAGTGAAGTTGGGCATACCATAAGAAAAGGGACTAGAAGCCATAGGGATGGACTAAACATTGTATCCCAGTGAGTGGCCAAGAGACCCAAAGGGTTTCAAGGTGGTAGATTGAGCATTTACTATAGGTCAGGCCATAGTAATGATAGGTACCTCCGACACTATGACCATAGAGGTTGTAGGAGTTGAAGGGGTGCCATTAACTATAGTGGGTATGGGATTTGAAGGGCTCTTAGTGTTATGAAGACTAGGCTCAATACTCATCCTTGTAGAATCACAATTCTGAATGGTGGATGTGTGTGTACCACATATAATAACTCTACGCCTTTTAGAAGGCAAAGACTCAAAATCCGATGGTAACTATAATAAGCGACGGGACCAGTGGGGAGGATGGTCTGACTCCATGATGACTTAATATTCTAAAGATAAAAATATGTCCTAAGTCCAAATAGTAATCAAAGAGCACACCAAAATTCCAATGGCCAATATGCATGCAAACGGGGTAAAGTGGTTTAGTGGCCTCCCTCCCTAAAGAAGGTATGTCTCACCCAAGAGGGGATTGAGACTCCCTGTTAAAGATCGGAGGTAACAAAATTAGTTATAAGGGCCCTCGTGGGATTAACAACCAGTCGATCAGATCCCCCTAGAGAGGTAATCCTCCATAAAGTTTGTGTGTTGTCCGAACCTTATCTGACCCAGGGTACCTACAGAATAACCCCTGCAAGTAACCTATGAAACACCTAAGTCAAGCAACTAATAAACCACTGTATAACTGATGCACAATTGAGAAATCGTAAGACAGGTCCACCGTATGGGAAGGGTAGCAAAGCCCAAAACCTTGAAAGCACGACCTCTCATGGAGGTAAGGGAAATAACAAGATCCCCAAATACGAATAGATCCCTAGAAATATCTCTGATGCTAGGAAATCATTGATGGGCTATCCATTCAAATGACTTCGCGTGACCTCGTGATTAACTCCATTGTGAGTGGAGCCTCCTGATATTACCAATTATACAATGGATTTCTCCACTCCCTGACTCAGAAACATATGTTTATCTAATTTCCTTGGAGAAGTTTACTCACAAAATCTTATTCCAAGGCACTAAATCCTAGGCTAGTTTTTGCACCCTAGAAATATAAAATCATTACTAATCAATTTTAAATTATAGCGTTGATTTTAATGGCTATGATTACTCAAAAAGTTATGGCAGTGAAACTCATGGTGTTATGACTCTGCAGGAAAAGTAAATATGAAAATAACACAAAGTCCTAACTTTAACTTTCAATGAATTATATGCTTCTAAAAACGATGCAACTTTCAAAGTCAACTCTATAATTCATAAGTAAAAACACAATCTTTCACTATATGTACTAAGCTAATGATAAAAATTCAAAAGACAAAAATGCCAAGCAATGCAAAATGCCTATTTTTTTGTATTTTCAATATAAATAAACTTATAATGCATGGACTGAAAAGAAACTTGATATATAACCCTACTGTGTATAAAAGGAGACAACTCAAGAAAGATACCAAGAAGAAAAACACCCAGCCCAATGTGCAAGGACAATAAAAAATGAAAAAATGAAGAGAAAGACTTCACCCAAAAATTCAACCAAAAGACAGTTTCATTTCATCCCACAAACACTTAACAAGCACTATAGAGACCCAAGAAGTCTCAGCAAGCATCAAATCCCACCCAACAAACACCAAACCAGGAAAAAAGGCAAGGAAAACTGATGTACGCATTTGTTTAGGAAAACAGAGCGTATATACGCAGCTTACAGTGAAACAACTAGCGTATGTACACGATTGTCAAGGAAAAAGGTGGGTATATGCTTTAAAACAAGGCCAGGAAAGGGAGAAAGGATGAGAACTCAGACCCAGAGTTACCATAAACTATCAAGCACTGATACAAAAAGAACCATAAGAGAAACGAGAGAAATATAAGGATAAAAGTACTCCAAACCCTAAGAAAGAAGATTCAATCCCTAGTATGGTCACCAGTTCTGTTACTAGGAAAATCTCTCTATGGCTAGGGTGAAACACAACATATGAAAATGACTATAGAAATAAAATCTATCATGACAACATGCTATATAAACCAATGTGCAAGTGAGATAAGAAAGAATCCTACCTCATCCAGAAGTTAGATGATGTCCACTATTGAGTACTTTGACCCAAACCTATATACCTATAACAAGTTCTCAACAAACAATCAAAACAAGCATATGGTGGTAGTATAAAAGGTTAGCACATTAAATAGCATAATCCATCAATATACATAACAAATACACCCATGGATAATAACTCATATATTTTCAAGATATCAATTGGACGGGAAGAGAGTATTTCTATTAATAAATGATCAACAGAAGTGAAAATATTACAAACTTTCGTGTCAGCATGGTTCAAAACTGAGAAACTAAGTTCCTTTCAGCTGGGCCTCCACCACTTCAATCCTCCAACAAAGGCAAGCTCATAAAATAGAGACAATGAGGTTATCCATCAATAAGGGAAGAGATTGGGGGCTAAACACTATGTTCAGACTTAAAGGAAAAAGGGATGCAGACTCAATATGAAGTAAATAATTTCTCCCAAGTAACTTTGCTCTCAAAGTTGAATTCTTCTCCTTTTCCATAGCTCGGATCTGGTTGATCTATAGCCTTCAAAATGACACTGAAGGGCCGATTTGGAATGTTTCCAGTATATGGAAGGCCAAGGATCAGAGATATCCTATTGTGACATGGAAACCCGACATTTAATTTTCATTTTATGGCACAAATCTCAATGTACACGGGTTGTAGTGGAGCAACCTGTGTATATGCTTGTTGTATAGTGTGCAAGATGCATACAAGTGGAAAAATTTGTATTTTTATCTCTGGATTTTAGTAACAGGGAAGATAAGTCTACATAGGGAAATGGAATAAGGCCCTCTCTGTAATATTGTATAGGATGAGGCAAATCTTTCTCTAACAATGTCGTCAACCCCTGAACAACATGTTGATAACCTCCCATCAACTAGTCAGGATACCATTGAGAAGAAGAAAAGTAGAGTCAAGTTCTTGTGTATGTTATGTAGAGGGAGTCATAAAACTCACATTTTCCCTCGTATGGATGAAGCCTCAAAATTACTGGAAGACATGTTTATTTCCCAACCTCAACTTCCATCTTCTTATCGCAAGCTTACTCTCAACCCACCTATAGTTGATGGAATGATCAATATGGTCCCTTTGTTGGTTAGTCTAGTTGATCAGGTAGTCAATTTGGTCACGTTCTTAGTTGAAGCAGTTGACAAAGTGGTCAATCCGATCCCATCCTCAGTCGATCCCACTCTCCCATTAGAGAGTGTAACCCAAGTAGTCGATCCCTTTCCACCCGTCAACCCCATTCTCCCCTTGGAGAATGCAACTCAAGTGGTCAATATGATCTCGTCATCGATCAATCCTACTCTCCCTCTAGCGAGTAAACCTGATACTGCTCATGTTTTTCTTGTTTATATAGACACTACCGTGCTTGGGGGAATTCCTCCTTCTTCTGTGGAACCCCCTCCAAGTAATGAGGTCATCCTTTTTTATTGGGGTGCACTAACTGGACCTCATCTTCCCTCTCACACTCCTTTCAAGATTATAGTACAAGTTTATCATTATGAAGTTCCTCAGATGCTGATAGACGAAGGTGTGTCCATTAGTATTTTGTCCTCTATTGCTTAGAAATCTTTGGGTTTTCCTCCACTTATGTCAGTTATGCAGAATCTATTAGATTTTAAGAGAAGAACCGGTCAACCTTTAGGAACCCTTCCTCAGTTTGTCATAAATTTAGGAGAGAAACATATCTTTATTGATGTCATGGTAGTCCAAGACCCATTGGATTTCAATTTACTCCTTGGGAAATATTATGTCTATGCCATGAAAGTTATTGTGTCCACTCTTTTTCATGTGATATATTTACCTCACAATGGAAGAATTGTGACTATTGATAAACTTTGATTTGTTGGCCCTGACTTGACCGTCAACTCAATGACCTCTCTAAATGGTTATTATATGAAGATGGTTTCACCCCTGCCATAGGTCAATTATGTGGCATTGTCTCCCATCCCTTCAGATGCCGATGAAGATGAGCCTTTCACTGTAAGCTCAGTCTCTTATGACTTGGATCTGGTAGTTGTCATGGTGATCTCTTCGATAGGGATTTTAGAGCCTAATATCCTTACCCCTATCGTGGCCCTTGAAATTTATTCCTTTCAAAGTGTGTTTCTTCCATCAAGTGGAGATCTCTTAGAATCCATGACTGAGTTTTTCCCCTTGACATGGTGTCCTTCCAGACCATTGTCCTCTTGGAATCCATGATCAAGAAGAGAGTGTTGAGCATGGTTTTCGGATTTCAAGCTTGTTAGGACCACACAATGTACCTTTTTGCCTATACTTTTTTCCACTATTATACTCTTGATCACCCATATTTAGACTCATACTATCAATTTATATGATCATCCCAAAGGTATACAACATCCCTTCTCATTACTATACGTTTAATTTGTTTTGCATAATATTTTACATCACTCTCGTACTTAACCATTGATTAGAAATGCATAAGTGTCCAAAACTGCAGATTAGAATTTGAGGCCTATTGCTGAAACATAGAAATGTCCAAGGTCACTGTTGCTAAAACACAGAAATGATGCTGAAACATGGAGCTGCTATATAGTCCGAGGTCGCAGATGCTAAAACATGAAGTTGCCTTATAGTTCAAGGACACAGATGCTGAAACACAGAGCTGCTATACAGTCTGAGGTCGTAGATGCTGAAACACGGAGCTGCCTTATAGTCCAAGGTCGCAGATGCTGAAACACGGAGTTGTTACACAGTCCAGAGTTGCAGATGCTGAAACACAGAGGAAACCGCTAGGACCGACGATGTTGAAACTCAAAGGAAGCCATTACAGTCAAAGTGGTCAACAAGAAGGTCGACATAGTCAGAGCACAATTCACGTGGCTGAAACATCCCGTGAATTGCGATGCTGAAACTCAAAGGAAGCCGTTACAGTCAAAGTGTCAACAAGATGGTCGACATAGTCAGAGCGTAATTCACGTGGCTGAAACAGCCCATGAATTGCGATGTTGAAACAACATCAGCAACAATGGGAAGAAGCTGTTACACCAGTCGTAACTGCAATACCCCATTCAACTCCTGTAATAGCATTCGGTTGCGTGAGACTAGGACATCCGATGCTGGTTTAGAAAGAAGATCTGATTTAGGATAGGACTCATATATGCATTGTAATTATTGTATCGAAGGGATTTCCTCTTTAAATAAGAGGAAATCACCATTCAAGGGACCCAAGTTTTATGTATTGAAGCAACTCCAGAGAAGCGGGACGCATTCTATTTCTTCAAATTGTAATGTGATATTTCGACAGATGAATATAAAACTGCTTTGAGTATCCTTTTCTAGCTTTTTCGTTTCAGGGGAATCTTGTGAGAAGGGAGGGCCCACCTTCATCACAAGATTCACCCATTAGTTAGAAGTGTGTTAGTACAGTTTCTGTTTATGCTTTGATTTAATTGTCGTTTGCTGAAACACTGTTTTTAATGGATTTCGCTTTGTTGAAACACTACTGACTCTGTCTTAGTTTATTGAATGAAATTCGTAATTCTTTTCATTAGAAATCTTGTGTGATGATTGTTATCACTAAAATTTCGTCCGCACAGGGCGACAAGAACTCAACATCATCAACACAGAAAAACAATCATCCATGGCACAAGGATTAACTCCACAGCACATCAAAAGGGCCAAAACTATACAAAGTTGGCTAAAAAGATTAAAAAGCGCATCGCACCCATGGTAAACTAGTGCATGCGCGCATTATAGT
>JASDQU011440243.1:11744-23745 GCA_032191745.1 Picea mariana | reverse complement strand
TTGTGCTATTGTTATTAAAAGTATTCTATTTTGCAAGTCTCTACAATCATAGCAAGGGAAATAACATTTCCCATCACCCCTCACCTCTAATGCCCCTCTTAACCGAGCAATCTTCCTGTCATTTTCGTTCATTGTGACAAATCCTTGTCCTAACAAGTAATTGTCTTACCTACACAATACCAAACATTAAGTTGTCAATTTTTTATATTTTGGATACTCCTTTCGATTATGATATGTTTATTTACAGTGACCTGCATCTTTATAATAATGTCAACATCTTTATAATAAGGTCATATGTGTACAATTTTTTTCTTTATATAATAGCGACATATACACCTAACATAAGTTTAGGGTTAGTGTTTATGTATCTTATTAGTCACTGCTAAAGAAGAGAATATAACAATCAATTACTATCATTTCACTGATTAGGGTTGAGTTTCAAGAGCAATTCCATATCTTTATCAATGAAAAGAGAGAGAGATTATAGCTACAATTGAAGGTAAAAGGGTATGTGGGTTCCATAAACCTAGAATATTATGGAATCCACATACCCTTTTCCATAGAATATACTAACTATATCCAAAAACCAAAGACATGAAATATGGTACTACACATATTATATAAATATATTATCAAGGAAAAAATAAGCTAAATTCAATTTGGACATTTGAAAAAAAAAATTACAAGTTAAATGAGTACATCAATAAAAAATAAAATACTAACCTTGCAAGTTCAAAATCCAAGCTATGTAGATCGAGAATTGGATTTGTTCAACCGGTGGGTGAGAGAAAAAATAAACAACTCAAAAAAAAGCCAAGAACAATATCGCAACTATAGCAATTGTGTCGCAAAGTCTCTTAAAGTCACGTATATATAGATAAAATAGTCAACTAGCCATTAACACCGACCAATGAGATAGGAAAAATTTCCGTCGCTACTGCCACGAAAGTTTGTCGCTATAGCGACGAAAATCCCGACTATGTTAAATTAATATTTTCATCGATATTGCGATGAACTTTCATGGCAATAGCGACAAAAATCCCGCCCTATTTAAAAAAAATATGAAACTAGTAGAAGCATGGAAAATTTTCATGGAATAATCCGCCCATATGTAGTAGTGAACTAGTGTGCCCATTTCCCATATAGACCATTTGTTTTATAGAATTTTCCTCACTGACGCATGTCCACATGAACAATTTAATTAACTTTTTAATTAATTAAATTAGGACTATTCACCCACACACTTTCCACTCTCTCCCCAAGTTGCACAAGTAATTACAAGTTTTTATTTTAAATAAAAAATCAAATTCCCTCACATTCTCCCACATGTTCCTATTTTCTCTCTTAGTTGTCCCTTTAATCCCCAGATTCTCATTAAATGAGTGTCTCCTAACTAGATCTTAGTTAGAGTTTGATTAGGAGTATCCTTCTAGTTAAACTAGAGGTAGGTTGTCTCGAGATTCTTTTCCAAGTGTTCTCTTATTCTCTCCTATTATTATTTTCTTCTAATTTAAAAATCCAAATTATTAATTTCATGCACACATGTGCATTTTATCACATCTTTAGATTTTCTCACTAATTTAATTCTTAATTTGATTTGTTACAACTCTTTTAATTTAATCAATAAATTTGATTTAGTATCCTAACTAAAACTTAGAGTTTGGTTTTGACTTTTATTCAGATTTATAATTAATAGATTCACTCCTTTATTAATTATTTTAATCCGACAAGGTCAATTTAGTTCATTGTTTTCTAGGCCACATAGATTCATTGACTCAAGTTTTTAATTTACCTGACGTTCCCTTCAAGATGCACCTTCGTGCTCCAAGGGTGCCACTCACCTTTGACTGGTTTTGGTAGTTTTCCAACCGTTGGATTCAACACTCCACTTGGGAGACCTTTTGAGAGACTAAAGGATTCTAAGTGATAAGGACTCTTATTTATTCTGGGCCCTTTAGAAATCTTCGTGAGCGATTGTCTCAGTCCGCCCTCGGGACATCATGGACCTCTCGAACTAGGTATTTGTTAACCTACAATTTGAGCCATGGAGGAAGTGCTAGTAGGTTGTGACAAGGACATTTCCACACCTCTCCCTCAATATATGGTTTTTGTGCATGGCCCATTTACTCCTTATGTGATTCTAATTAGCAAGCATTGTCGACCTGCATCCATTGACAAAACAATGTCACTGATCAATATTCATAATCATACTTGTTGGAACACATGCAATTCTAAACTTTTGAAATTCTTACTTTTCACCAAATGAAAATATGATTTTAGCCAAAGAAAGTGGAATCTTGGTAAATGATATTTTAATTTCAAATGCAATTCATTGTTGATTAGTTAATAATAAGGAACGCACAATTTTCTTCATTGATGAGTTTTCCCATTTGTTCGAATGATCCCAATAGCCATCAGAGTTATAGAGCCTCCTAAACTTTAAAGAGGTAATTATATAATAATCAACTCGGAGCTCCGCACTTCGGGTATTTCGACAAGTCTTAACGATAAAAACTCTGAAACCCTGAAACCTGAAGGTATCTACTCGAGAATTTTCCTAAAACCTTTTAAAGATGCAAGCCATAGGACACGTGTGTCTTTTGAGTCTTCCCTAAGTTGACACGTGGCACCCATTTCTAATCTTTTTCGTTTGAAGATTCATACGATTCCAAGTAAGACATGGCATCTCTCTTTCCTCGATACGTCGTCTAGAATTACGTCATCTACGACATGTCACTACGGGAGATGACCCTTTGGGAATATAACAAATAACCAATTCACAAATCATTGAAGCACCAAGATGTTGAAGTATTAAAATTTAATTAATTAAGTTAATCACGGTCAAGAGATAATTAATGACTTTGCAGATTGGAGTTAGGATATTTATCTTGTATCATATCCTAAACTCTCCGAAGTCCAAATTTTCGAAATGCTTAAAACAAAATGTGATTAATTAAGACTTAAAATTGATTATCGGATAATTAATCGCTTTGCAGTTTCAGGTTTCGGAATTCCCTCTTGAGATACATTAAAAGTTTCAAATGTCCGAACTCCCGAAAACACTTGAAGTTAACACTCCCTATTAAACATGATTAATTAAGATTTTAAAAGCGATTATCCTAGGATTAACCATTTAAGGATTCAGGATTCGAGAAATTCCAACGTTGTTTCATCTAAAACTCCCTAACATGGACCGCCAAATATTAATGGCATTTATGACTAATTAACGGTAATGATTCAAATGTGGAGTGCGGATCGCTAGATAGATATTTCAATTAAAGTTAATAAATTTTTCGTCACTAAAGCTATATGAAAATCAATGTATCTGATTTGAATAAAATCACTTGGATGTCAAATTCATTTTCACCTTCCACAATTAGCAAGCTTTTATCAGTTTAAAAAGATCATAGATTTTCTCTACAATAGGTAACGTCACTCAAATTCTTAGAGATCATGGCACCACGAAAAATGATGAAGAATCCTAATGTGACTTGTGAGAGTTCAAATCCAAATGTGGATGTTTTGTCGGACACCATGCCGCAAGCCATAGACACTGTTAAATATTGGACGCAGGTGTTCGAGGTTCTGGAAAAGGAAATCATAAATTTTCCAAAGGATTCTAGTGATGAAGAAGATGATACTTATGTGACCAAGCTCAGACATATAGGGCATTCGAAACTACACAAGATAGCAACATGACCGAGGCTCATGTCGTATAACGACATGATAAGTTGAGCCTTGGAAAACATCGACGTCCTAACCAGGAGCATCATCAACCATCAAAAGGTTTTCGTTGGTTCTTTCTAAACAGGACACCTCCAAGTAATGTATAAGTTATCTCCCAATCCTAAATATAGTTACAATGTTGCATTTATGTTGGAGTTTGAGCAAAAGGAATGCATCTAGTACACCAAGAGTGGTCATGATATATTAGGACCTAGTGGGGCCATTAAGAGAAGTTCACAACTAACACTCATGGATTATATGCCACAACATTGTTGGATGCTCACATGATCTACATAGCCATGATGCTCTGTATATTATTCAGGAAAAAGGGCCCTACACATTTCTCAGTGGAATGGGTACCTATCATGAACGAGGTAGATGAGGGTTATACTTTCAATTGGGCCAAGTTGTTGTCAGATAACTTGGCCAAGGAAAGTTTTGATTACAAACCAGTGAACTCAAAGGGACAACCTGCCCCCTTTTACATGTCGGCATACATCATGTACGCCATTTGTTTCATGACTCCTTTCCCATTGATTAATTGGAGCTGGACCTCGAATAGTGCAAAGCCCATTCACTTCTATCATTCCAAGATGTGGGAGGAAAAAGACAGATTTATTTTATGAAATTTGTCACCATGTACTTGTTCTTGTCCATATAGCCCTATATGGTCATCGACCCCCTCGAATTTCAGACCAGTTTATGGGAAACCTTGGAAGGCTCACAGATTGGTTCATCGAGGAGAATTTCTCCTACATCATGGTTTTCGGATTCTCAGTTCCTCCCCATGCTCTCCCAATATTTTTACCAGACCGAATGGTATGCAGAGAAGTATCCTACCAGATAGTAATGGGAGGTATCAACAAGGAGCTAAAAGCAGCACAGAAAAATCTATGGTCGACTTTCCCTATCCAGGTCGGCATTTTTTCGTTAATAGATTTGGTCACTCCAAAGTGGAGGTTGCAGCTCTAGAAGGTGTCAAATTGGTTGACAATGAATTCAAAAGGAACAACCCACACAAGATCATAGAAAACCACCTGGACCAATTCAACATGAAAATATATGTGCATGAGGACTTACCATATGATGAAATATTTAGGGGAGTCAGGACCTACGAAGAGGTACATGACAGATTCCAAATCCTACCCCCAGATCAACATGTCGGTTTCCTTAGTTTCCAAAGACACAAGCAAAATTGTTTTCCAAAAGTACTATAAGGAGAATCGATAGCCGCTCCTCCTGCACAGGAATCTATGCCTTCAGGTTTTGAACCAGAGCACTCTTGTAAACGTAATATTGAGGAAACCCCAAAGAGCCTAGAGGTTTTGACACAATAATTAGAAACTTCATTGTCAGGACATCTAAGCACCTAGGCCCTAACTCATCTCAAAGATTACATAAAGAGAGGACATGATGCATATCCTTCGACACTAGCCACACCTGATACCAATACAGTAGAGAAACAATAGTCTAAAGAGATCAGTAATCCTATTACATCATTGACACCTCTTCAATCTAGGTTCAGAAATCCTAGTTCTGAAATCATTTTTGTAAGTGATCTTACCCCAATCTCGCCTGAAGAGATGTCTCCTTCGGATTTATTCTTTAGTGGAAAACGGAATTCCATCATCAAAAGAGAATCACACTAGAAATATGGATTAATAACCAAAAGGAAAAGGATGTTGTATGATGGAAATGATCATGATGATTCAGAATTCGCGAAAGAAGTTACAAGTTTAGTAGGTGCCTTTGTCACTGCAAATCAATGGTCTGTGGATAATTTGGTAGAGAAACTACGACATAAAATCTTATTGGTGGGGAAGTTGCAAGATCAAATATTGACCATGGAACAAACTGTGGGGAATAATATGAGCCAAGACTTTGAGAAAATCAGAGCTCATGACCGACAACAAATCCAACAGTTGCAGGCTAACCTCGAGGAGCTCCATCAAAATTCACAGGCCAACCAAGGATTGGTCACTCAACGTGATGAATTGATATGGAAATTTCAAGACAAATTAGACTTGATTGAAGGTATCTCAATACATATCTTATCCTTCTAGACTCAAGCACTAGAAATAAACAAAAAACTAGAAATGGCCCAGTACAATCTTTTTATGAAGGTTGATGCCATCCAGAAGTGCTACCAGGAAGTAGACCTTTCTCTCAAATATATATATATTAAGGAAAGAGAAGCTTGCTCATCCTGAGCTAGATTTCAAGAGGCCATCATATTGGCACATAAAGATAATGTCCCTGATTTTCCTCGGCTTTCCCCTTCCAAACAAATACAAGGTGATATGGCTCTAAAGGTGTGGGAAACAAATTTGGCAAAGAGAAAGATATTATACCAAGATATAAAGGATTATTGCCAAGAATCATTATCATCATTAAACAAAATACTAATTGATTTTGAGGAAAGCAGTATCACGGAGGCCCTAGGGAAAATCTATATTGAAATGAACCAGCATAATTCTAGAAAGAACAAAGAAGAAAATCTAGAAACCATTCAAGAAATGAATCAGATCGATATTATTAAGATTAATAAATGGCTAGTGAACCCAAGTTCACAGTTCCAAGACATAGCTCAGGAGGTGAAAAGGATCCAAGAAAAACTACCTTGGGTAAAGAGTAAATTATACACTTTTGAGGTGAATGAAACAATTGAGCCTTAAAGTCTTATGGTGGAATTATTAGATAAATGAAACCAATATATAAAGAATGAAAATGCAAGCACAGTTGGGAGAAGATAAGAAAATATCATTGCATTCTTGAACATAGATGGAGGGACAGATGGAAACAAAGCTACAATGACCAAGACAATATGTTGGATTATTAAGAAGACCAGACGACATTTGTGTCCACGCTAAAGAAATGAGGAAAAGAAATGTTTCTGCTAGCAGACAAAGGGATAGAGGAGAACAACAACGAAGCTCATAAACTTCTACATTATGTTGTCTTATTCAATTATATGCTATTTTTTATTATGAGAAGTCCAACCGTTTGAGTCGGGACAGTTTCTGTATAAATATATAGATCCAAGGTCTATTCATGATTTCTTCTTATCAGATGTAATAGAGAAAACTCTCCTTTTTTAGTATCAATACAAGTGCAGACAAAGATTCCAAATTTTGTTCATCTTGGTTTATGTGTTTCTTCTGTATTTTCATATCTCATCATTTCTTTATGCAATTCATTGATAAATGTTTGATTGCAATTTAGTATCACAACTACTGTAATCATATTATATCAGTAATTTGTTAAGTGAATAGTTTTTTCTCTGTATTTACTGTGAGTAAAACAAGACTTGCAAACTGTGTGAATTATTGTACTTTATATTTTATTCAAGGGTACACTATCTACTTTCTTCCACTGCAACAAGGTGAGACTCTTCAGCATTTGATGCCTTTCTTTGTTTAACATTTTTGTAATTTTCCCTCACACCATTCGATATTGAAATTGTGACTCAAACACAAAATATAGCCTCTATACTGCCATATTGTTAATTTCATTAAAGGATTGTTTCTCATATAACTAAAGGTAGAAAAAACACTCTTTAAAAACATTCTCTTTAAACTTCCCTGATGCCTAACATTACTCTTTGAGCCTTAAATTTAATCTCAGGACCAACAATACTAAATCAATCATATGTCACATATGCATAAATGATTACTCAAACCAAACATAATCCACTTCCTGACTTAATCTGGAGTCCAAGGAGGTCCATTGATTCCATCAACATCCATAATTTGTAACGTGTCCTACAAACTCAAGTAAACACGTCAATAGCATATGTCAATACATATATATCGAAAACAATAAATCACAACATAGCATCATCATCATCTATAAACCATAATCGAAACTCAATCACCATGTACCATAACTGGATCACTTGCATGCAAGTGTCCTCAAAGAATAAGTCGATAACATGTGCTCAATAGAGTGGGATGTTACAAATTTATACAACCCAATGTCGAAGCCATCCAAGCATGAATATTTTCTCAAAGGGGATAACAAACTACGTATTTATGAAGTATTATTTTCCAAAGGCATTCCAAAACCAATATTGCATTTCCCAAGTCAAAACCAAGCACTTTAACCCTTTCTCATGTGCATATACTAGATTCAAGGATTCCTAAGACAAAGGTACTTGTTTAGATGATTTATGAGGATGTCTACAACTTTAGACCCCAAAAAAAATTTAGATAGTCATACACATGACTTCATTCTTAGAAGGTATAAAGGCTAAAATGACATTAGTTACATGCTACAATTGTACCCTCTACTTCCCAATGGCATCATACAATGATATTTATTCGTTCACACACATCATGTAACTCTACAACTGTGGCAAGATTACTAATTCCATTTACATGAATACATTGGCATTCATAAATGAATGTTTCATCGCCAACAAACAATAACCTTGCAGAAATCGTCCATCAAAATTCAAACAATAGAACACATAATTAAAGCATCCATCCCCAAACAAAAACAAGAATTAAACGTAATTAATTGCAATTAACCGCAACAATTAAAACTGGGGACATGGCATCGAGGATGAGACAATATCCATGTATCAACATTCTAGATTATCTAGATGAAATGAAATGTAAATGTTGGGTCTTGAAACTAAAAACTTACACAAAGATAATACCTTAAAAATAGTGACATCATCTTCCCAATCATAAACAAAATACTTAGAAAAACCAATAATTGGAAAAGTAATGCTAAGATTTTATGACATTTTCCAATAATTGGAAAATTCTTATTAAATAACACTTGAACCTTTACCATTTTCATGACTAGCTTATAAGTTATAACACCATTTTTTAATGACAAACATAGCACAACATATGAAGTATTACATCTTAAACCAAAGTATAACTAGCGTGTATAGTGAAATCATAATATACCGAGTGCATCTGTCATGTGAGGTATGAGGCTAAATAGTATGAATAGACCATGGGTGAGATGGTTGAATGGTGAAAATTGAATCATCATGCAACTCACAAGAAATAAGGAGAGAATTTGCATCTAAATTTGACATAATCAATTGATATCATGCAAGCTCAAACATACCCCTAGCTAATTGAGTAGAACTAGGAGTATTACCCTTGAATGGGCAAGAGGACTTAGTGGCATAATTACTAGTGTAGAAGATGTTTTCCCATCCTATACTATATTAATTATTTGGTGTTATTAAATATTTTTGAGATTTTAAATTAATACTATTTTTGTCTAAATATTTTTCAAATCAAATAAAATTTGTGAAATTAAAATTAATTATCTATTAAAAAAATTTAAAAAATTATTTCAAAAATTTTATATTTTTTAAAATTCCATTTAATACACAATATATAAAACATTACAAAATAATGTAAAAAAATTATAAAAAATGATATATATAAAACCGTACAAAATATCTTAAAACCTTTGTGAATAAGAATCAATTAGTTTAAAATAAAAACTTGTAATATGGCCTATTATTCCAGCGCGTAACATGGACGCATCTAACCAAACAAATTGTTTGACAGGTGGTTGTCGACGCCACCATCTCAGAAAAGCATGATCCGAAAAAGCGACCATGGGATTTGGATGAAACTTGATCCAAACCGCTCCATCCCTTCTCAGAAAAGCACGATCACAAAAGACAGGCCAGAAAACGCATGGTCAGAAAAAGCCCACTAGGGTTTGGAAGAAACCTGGTTTCTGATGGTATTTTCTAATATCCGTAGATCTTACAACCGTTACAATCCAATAGCTTACCTACACTCTGAATTCCTATATAAACCCATATTCCCTTCCCCGTATGCATTGTCGGCTTTTCATGTTGATGTTAGGTGTTTTCGTTTCTGAGCTGTGTTTTCTGCTTGATCCAGGGGATTCTTTTCATTAGTTTTATGTTTTTATTTATTTGTTGATGGTAGATTATTGTTATTGTTTTTTCTGTCTTTAAATGGTTGTTTAGTTTAATCTACATTATGATTGAATATTATAAAAATTTTAATATATTTTTCTTTCCAGAAATAGAAAAATGATCGGCGTTTTCTGTTGGGATTCAATATGATTTCTATTTTGATGATTTGTTTCAGGTGCGGATGGCTCCTTCCTATGCTTTACTCTGCTCCTCCTGGTGGTCTTTCGAAGAAACTGGTGGTCTTTTTCTTATCTCCTTACCGCTCCATCCCGTCTCAGAAAAGCATGGTCAGAAAAAGCAGGTTAGAAAAAGCCCGCTGGGGTTTGGAAGAAACTTGTTTTCTGATAGTTTTTTACTAATATCCGTAGATATTACAACCGTTGCAATCCAATGGCTTACCTACACTTTGAATTCCTATATAAACCCATATTCCCTTCCCCATATGCATTGTCGGCTTTTCATATTGATGTTAGGCATTTTCTTTTCTGAGGTGTGTTTTCTTCTTGATCCAAACGATTCTTTTCATTAGTTTTATGTTTTTATTTATTTGTTGATGGTAGATTATTGTTATTGTTTTTTCTATCTTGAAATGGTTGTTTAGTTTAATCTTCATTATGATCGAATATTATAACTTTAAATTTTAAAATATTTTTCTTTCCAGAACTAGAAATATGATAGGCCTTTTCTGTTGGGATTCAATCTGATTTCTATTTTGATGGTTTGTTTCAGGTGATTTCCACCTTGTCTCGACGGGATGGCTCCTTCCTATGCTTTACTCTGCTTCTCCTGGTTCATACACTCTCGTCCACGTCTGCATTGGTTTCTCGGAGTTTTTCCTATTTTGAATGTCAATAGCATAAAGTATTTTGGTTTCCTCCAGAATAATATGATTATGATTTTTTTCTTCTCTCTTAAAACTAGTGCGGTAGAGAGGTTTTACTGCAAAAGATCATTTATTATACTTAAAAAAACTTCATAGCCGGCTATTATACTGTATAAGATATCTATTATAATTTATAGCCGGTTATTATACTGTATAAGATATCTAATATACCTACGAGCAGGTTATATATATTGTAATTCATAGTCGGTCAAATTTATTTAAACTTTGTATTATTTTCAATTTGTTATTTACACTTTGTATTATTTTTTTTAAATAATATTATTTATATTATATTTTTTATCAAATATGTTAAATTTAATAATGATTTTATTATTTATATTATAATATATTTTATAAAATATGTTAAATTTTATAATGATTTTATTCATTTTAAATGTTCGGTTTAATATTTAAATTGAATTATATTTTAGGTATCTATATTATTGGAATGTTTTATTTTGGATTTTTAGAGATTTAATTATACTTTATATATTTTTACAATTTTAAAAATATTATTTATATCATAATTTTTTATGAAATATATTAAATTATATAATGATTTTGTTAATTCAAATGTTAAGTTTAATATTTAAATTGAATTATGTTTTAAGCATTTATATTGTTGTTGGAAATATTTACAATTATGACAATTTTACTCACACTTTTTTATTTCTGCAATCTTAAAAATATATCTATATTACAGTTTTTCATGAAACATGATAAATTTCTTAATGATTTTATTAATTTTAAATGTTGAATTTAATATTTAAATTGAATTATATACTAAACATCCAACCTCAATATTTTTGAAAAAACCCAATTATAATTATAACAAATTTAGTGATACTTTTATACTTTTTCAATTTTAAACACAAATTTAAATTTAAATTAGAGAAAATTCAAAATAAATTAAAATTTGTTTATATTTGTATATGTTTTTTAAAATAAAACTTTAAACTAAAAACACTCAACAATTTTCTATTCACCTAAAAAAATATTTTTTTTTTTTTAAATTAATACTTCAAATTAAATTTATATTAAATTATTTTATTTTATTTATTGATAATTTTATTATGTCATTTATTTTTAAAAAGTAACCATTTAAACTAAGCATCATTTATATACTAATAAATTATATTTATTTTCAAATATAAATATTTAAAAAATAATTTTTATTTAAAAATTTGATAATCATGATAAATTAATCGTTTTAATCTTTAAAATAAAAATATATACATCAAAAATTACATTAAAAAAACAATATTATCAAATAAAAAAATTTTCACAAATTATAATAAAATGTTTCAAAATCAAAATCTCTCTAAAAAGTTTCATAAATCAAAATCTTTCTATTTTTATAGTTTCTGATAATAGAATTCAGAATCACTAATAAGCTCTAAATATTTATAAGAATGCAACTCGAGTTCTTTAAACCGTTAATTATTTTGCACAACTTTAACCCACTGATC
>JASDQU011440242.1:8694-21984 GCA_032191745.1 Picea mariana | reverse complement strand
TCCTGCTAGCTCATAACATTGTGGCAAGGCTCAAACTAGAACATACCCATGTGGCACTTCTTATGTCATCATGAGATATTTGTCATGGATTGGAAATCCATCATTATGGAGTTCTTAGTAACCATTCTGATATAATATAGAAATTTTTCACCATGCTTTTGTTGTGCATTGGAGGTTCTCTACCAAGTTGTGTTCTTTCATCTGCATACAAGGGTCTCTTTTTGGTATACCTCAAATCCTTAAGGTTTCTTTTCATCCGCTCTTTGTTCAATTATTCTGGAGAATATTCTTTGCATTCATCTATTGTAAACTCCAACCCATGGATATTGCAAATGATATAATGCCCCATGTAGAGTTATGTCTAGTTTACTTGGAACAAACAATCATCATAGTCTTCTCCCTCCATCTAGGAGAAACTCTAGTTCTGGATCTCGCAATGCTTTCATTCATAAGTCTTCCATACATTGTTCTTCATCACAACTTTCAGTTCCTCTGCTTGATTTATTTTAGTGAGTTCATATCAGGCTGGTAGTCTTGTGATTCTCGATACACTGACTGGTTGGTCTATATTTTGTTTCTCTCTTGGAATATTCATGTTCTTCCTCATGTTTCTCTTTAGCTCTTGAGTTCATGGAGTTTTTCTATAGATTCCATGCTCTGAAGATTCCAACTTCTTTCTTTCATCATAGGATCATGGATGTGGATGGACAACCAGGGATTACTTTAAGTCTTCTTTTCGAAGAAGACTTCTTCTGAAGTCATACTAAACATGTGTTTCTTTTCATGGTTGCTACCATGGATAGATACTTCATCATCTTCAATGGATAATATAATTTAGGATTAGCTCCCTCCTAATCATTGCTTCATGCATGAATGCATGTTCTTCTTTTGATAATATAATCGACTCTCTCCATCTAACAGAGCCCATGCTTCTGTTTGCATCCTTATTTCCTTCTGCAAAGTGTCACAAATATTTTTCCAATTTCATGTTGATTGCTGACTTCTTTCTGTCTTTACTTCTTCTAGGTTTATTCAAGATTAATTCTGATAATAACTTCCACATGAATTGTTACCAGGGGTTGTTGATGTACTTCATCCTTTCATGTGTATTGTATAACTTGTAGAAATACTTATCTTCTTGTTCTTCCATAAGTATAGATTCTCTTTGAACATATTATCTTCTAAGAAAATAGATATGCAAGATATGTAGAGAAAACATGGTATGTACAAGAACTATGAAGAGTGTTGTTTACCTTGTCTTACAAGAAGAAGTTTGTTTCATCCTGCTTAATATTATTTGAAGGTTCCTTTTCTTTGGAAACTGATGCTTCGTGTGTCTCCTTCCTTTTCTTCATCTCGGGACAATGATTCTTGTAGTGACCATACTTTTGACAGTGGAAGCATTGTATTTCTGACATATCTTTCTCTTGATTAAGCTTCTTCCTTGAACCAAACTTCCTTTTGTTCCTTAAATTCCTGAATCTTGTTGTGAAGGATTGGTCATCATATTTATTTTGAGGTTTCTCTTATGCACTAATCCTTGATTCTTCTTGTGCACAACAAGTCCAAAGTTCTTTGAATGTAGGATACTCCTTCCTTGTGTTCATGCTTGCGGCAAATGCATCCCATATCTTGGGAAGACCGTTGAGTACTATATTTACCAATTCCTTCTCTGAGATGATCTCTTCAATAGATTGTAGTTGATCTCTTAACTGAGAGATCCTCACAAAGTATGATGTTATGTTGTCATCATCATTCATCTTCATGTCATGGATCTCATTCTTAAGACTCATTACCTATCCAATGTTTTTGACTAAGAAGAGGTTTGTTATGGAAACATACATCTTCGTAGATGAGTCAAGATGGGAGATGTAGGGTATCAAGTGGTATTTTATAGATTCCACTATGATACTCATGGCATTGATGTCACTTTCTTTTAAATTCTCCATAATTGCAACGTTCTGTGATTCCTTCTATTTTCCTTCTTCAAACTTTGGTCCCACGATCTTTCCTTTCACGATATCTAGCACTTTATTCTTGGCAAGGATGAGGCCAATCCTTATCTTCCATGCTCTGAAGTTATAATCCCCATCTAACTTGTTTTCTGAATTCATATATTAAGTCATGGTTGCCTTGATTGGGTCAACCTTAGATTTGACCAAAAAAACTCAACCTTGACGTTTTTTCTTACTGAGAGTACCAAGAGATGCACTAGGCTAGGGCACACTAGTCTATCTAGAAATTAGGTCAATCCCTTCACTTAAGGTGCCTCAACGAGAGTGTTAGGGTTTCTGCAACTGTACCTGTTAGTAACCCTAGCGATAGTTCTTTAGTAACTGCTCCTGCTAAAAACCTTAGCAGTTGTTCTTCAACGAGCTTAGTATGGCTATGATCCCTTCCAGTGGTTAGAATGAATGAAGGAGGTATGGTCCCATAACCTGTTATAATATGATGGTTGTGCTCATTTAACCATAAAACATATCACTATTTTCACCTAACCATAGGCCAAATCCACCCCCGAGCACCTTAACCTTGACAGAGAATCATTCTGGAAACAAACCCTAGGCTAGATAGCCAAACAAGATAATGCACCTCTCTCTCCAAGGATAGGACACCAAACATGAGTTGATCAAAGAGTCAAAACCATAACCAAGAGATAGTCCAAGCCAAAACCGAAATCTGCTAGCTACAATAGCTGCAACGACAGCTCTCCTCTAGACTTGCGCACAAACTAGCCAACTGCAGTGCGCACAAGTGTTGCTTCTGCAATTCTGAGAATGCCTGCCAGAATGAAGACTGGCCTCCTGTATTTATACTAAATCTGGGAAACTTCCCGGGCCGACTTCTCATTCTGGGTGCCTATTTACTTAGTATATAATATTTCCTTTAGCCGACTTCTTCTCTTGGAGGCTAATAACCTAATACAAATTATCCTCTTGAGCCGACTTGTTTTCTAGGGTTATTAGCCAACTAATTAGGGTTTCTTCTTGCTTCCCAGAATATTCTATTCTCGTCAGGTTTACATGTGGAGGTAAATACCTCCTGCAACTACCATAATATCAACAATTGTTTGGGTTTTGGGGGTTACTTACATTATATGCCAGTCTATTCTCTCTGTATAGTCGAGTAAATTTTCCACTAAAAATCGGGTTCATAGAGTAAGTCATGTCCAACTGAAGTGATCCTCCTAATTTTTCACCCCAAGACCTGGATAGAAGCATGTCGTACTTGGCAGGGATGTCAGCAACAACTACATAACTAAGGATACTTTTTACAGGGATCTATGCAAGATTTACTACCAAATATTTGATCATTCCAAGGCACTTAACTTTTCTAGAATCAAACGAGTATAAGTCCTGATAAGGTCTAGTGATTTCGAGGCCCAATTTTTCCATAATAATTTTAGGCATTAAATTATGAGAGGCCCCGAAATCTAGCATGAAATTGTGAAGTAAGTGATCATGCATAGTTAATGTAATATAAAATGGAGCAACATAATCCTTAGTATTTTCGATGTGCGTACCAAACATAATCATAGGTCTTTCATCTTGTAAATTGATCACATCTGCATGACATTCAACATCAGAAAAAATTATCATTTTAGCAATCTGTTTTTAATAAATTGGATTCTTGGCAAGCACAACCAGGGGCATGGGGATTTTAATTTTATTTATTTCATTTTCTAAACTGAAACCTCCAGCTATTTTTTTTATTTCTCTGGTTGTAGATTGTGCTTCAATATTCTCTGTTTTCTTAGTTTGCGTTGCTCTTGTTCCAACTGTTTTTGTTTGGGCAGCTTGTGTTTCAACTAGTGGTTTAGTAACAACTGCCTCATTCATTTTATTTCTTGACAAAATATTTTTCGGTGGAACACCTGTAGGATTTGTTTCTCTGGGCCTTAAATTGTACTTTTGTTGAAGTTCCTCCATTATGTATTCGACGATTCATTGATATGCAGACTCTCCCAAATTATTTATACTTTCCTCATTATTAAACAAGGTTTCTAGGTCTAGAGACTTTTCATAATCTTGTCTAGTTAAATGAGATTCCCGGTCGTCATCACTATGGTTGTTTAGATCCTCTTCTAACCCCTTATTGTTTTTCATATCATCCCTTTACATAAATATTTTCGTTTTAAACGAAGCTTGGATTTTTTTATCTTCATTTTTCACTTGTCTCCCTTGTGTTTGGGGGTTAGGATTTATCCTAAACTAATTTCTAACGAATGGATCAGGTTTGGCTTGGTCTAGTTCCATTCTAGATATTTTGTTTGACAAATATTTGATTATCTTAGCCATCTCATCCATTTTTTCTTCCGTGGAATTCCCAGATCCGGAGGGTCCTGCTTGTTCCCTAAAACGTTTAGGTTCTTTGGTTCCTGTCTCAACCATGGATTTTAATTTTCCAGATGCCATCATATTTGATTTGATTTCTATGGCATCGTCTTGCATTCCTACTAGAGTGGCATATCTTATTTCTCTTAATAGTAGGGAAAAGTCGGGTTCAAAATCCCCTACGAAAGCTACCTTTGTCGCAGGTTGAGAGGGTTTAACTTTGGTTGGAATATTATTGAACCTCTGAGTAAATTCGAGAACCGACTTAGAGCTCCATTTTCTTAAAGCCCCAAATTCAGTCAAATAATAAATATGGTATTTCTTTTCTCCCCATTGTCTTAAAAATGTGTTTTCTAGATCATCATATGACCGTAGGGATTCTACCAGGAGTCCTCGAAACTAGGTTCTTACTTTTCCTTCAAAGGTTTGCACTAAAATCCTAGAGTTGACATCTTCATTCTTAATGCCAAGGATATCAGTGAACTGATCGAAAAAGGTTATGTGCTTGGTTGCGGTTAAATCTCCTTCTCCCACAAATTTTGGTAAATTCTTCATATAATTTTCGGGCAAATCATGAAAGACGGCAGGAAGGACCAAGGGAGAGTATCTAGCCGCTACCTTGGTAAAACTCCTAGGGGTTGGGGGTTTTCCTTGACCTTTTCCACCTACTCCTCTGCCTCCGACAACAACCATTGAAAGTCTAGGGGACTGACTTTGGGAAAAAAGAGGGTTTTTAAAAACTTATAGGGACCGAAGTGGTGACCTTTCAACTTTTTCGGGATGTAGTGAAGGAAACTCCGGAAAATGGTCGTTAGGATATGAAAAGTCCAGGAGAGGAGGAAAATGAAAGTGTGTACTAGTTTCCTCAGACTTACAATATGTATAAATAGGAGAACCGATAGGGGATGAATCTGGGTATAAAATGTGTTCTTCATAGTTTCATAGAACCAAAACCTTTACCTCGGGCAAGGATGAGGTCAACAAAGTATTAACAACAACAGGTAAATATGAGGATCTTTTGTTCTAACCGTTAGGGGTATCAGTCAAGTCAATCTCAATCTTTATTGTGGGTACAATTACCTCCAAGTTCTCAAACCTGGCCTCAGGTTTAACAGTTGTAACATCTGCAGGGGTTGTTTTTTTTAAATTATCTTAAGGGGTTAGTTCTTCAATCAGAACATTAGCATTTGCATGTGCAACTTTGGGTTGGTATATTTTACATGTTGATGCAGTAGTCGATTTGAGGTATCCTTTTGGGTTTAACAACCTTTCGGGATCTGATATGAGTGTGTTCTGCTTACATTTTGGGTTCCTTCTGGTATTATTTCAACCGAATTCCAGTCTATCTGTGGTGGAGTTACCAAGTAAAAGATAAAAATAGCCTTATTTGTGTATTCAATCTTTGTTCACTATCAAAGATAGAATTTTACCTTGTCGTTTTCTCAGGGAAAAATAACTTCTTTTCTCCGTCCCCGACAATGGCACCAAAAATATTTTGTTCCTGAGATTAAACTTAAGGCTCCAAGAGTAATTTCAGGCCTTAGGAAAGTTTAAGAGAGTGTTTTTTAAAAGTTCTTTTTCTACCTTATTTATATGAGAAAAATTCCTTAAATGAAATTAACAGTATGGAAGCATAGAGGTTGTTTTTCGTGTTTGAGTCAAAATTGTAATATCGAATGATGTGAGAGAAAACTACAAAACTATAAAACAAAGCAAGGCATCAATTGTTGAAGAGTATCACCTTGTTGCAATAGAAGAAAATAGATAGTGGAACCTTCAATAAATTATAAGATACAATAATCCACACAGCTCCTAGATCTTGATTTACTCACAGTAAATGTAGAGGAAAAACTGTTGACTTAACACATTACTGATGAAATATTATTACAATAGTTATTGTACTAAATTGAAATCAAACATTTATCAAGGAATGCATAAAGAAATGTTGAGATATGGAAAAACAGAGGAAACACATAACCCAAACTAAACAAAATTTGGATTCTTTGTTTGCACTTGTATTAGTACTCAATAAGGAGAGTTTTCTCTATTAAAATCGGCCAGAAGCGGACCTTAATAGATCTTCAATCTATGTATTTATAAAAAACTGTCACAACTCAAAATGGTTGGACTTCTCATAATTTAAAATAGCAAATATTTGAAATATTAGAATCATAGAGAATGATGAGCTTTGTTGGAAATCTCTGTCTCTTCGTCTGCTGACTGAAACACTTCCTTTCCTTATTTGTTTTTTGGTCGGGATACAACTTTCATGTGATCTTCTTAATGGTTCGACATATATTTCGGGCGTTCTTTGTTTGTTGCCATTTGTCCCTCAAATATGTCAATAGCATGTGCATGTTATTTACTTGTTTCTGAATGTGCTTGTTTTTCCATTCAATACATTGGATGCATTTATTCACCAATTTCACCACCAACCTTGAAGGCTCAGTTGCGTCATTCACCTCGAAAGTGTAGAAATTCCTCTCTACCTGAGGAAACTTTTCTTGTATCCTTTTTGCTTCTTGACATATGACCCATAATTTCAAGTTTAGGTTTACTATCCATTTATTTATTTGAAGGAGATCAATCTGGTTCATTTTCTGAATGGTCGTCAGAGCTTCTTCTTTGCTTGTTTTGGAATTATAATGGTTCTTTGCTATATCAATTTGACCCAAGGCTTCGTAAAAATCAATTATTCTTTTATCTAGTAATGACAACGCTTCTAGACAAGCTTCATTTACCTCTCTAGAAAGTCTTTTGCTTTTTGCTAGATTTGTTTCCCAAGCCTTTAGAGCTATATCACCTCTTATTTGTTCAGAAATAGAAAGTCGAGGAACATCTGAGACATAATCCTTTTGTACCAATAAGACAACCTCTTGTAACTTAACTCGAGTTGAGCGATCTTCTCTTTCTTTGATGTAGATGTCTTTCAGAGAAATATCTACTGCCTGGTAGAAATTCTAGATGGCATCCACCTTCATAAAAAGATCCAGCTGGGCCTTTTCTAGTTTTTCTTTTATTTCCATTGCTTGAGTCTAGAAAGATGAAATATCCACTGAGGTACTTTTGATCAACTTCAACTTAGCTTGCAAATTTTTTATTAGTTCATCATGTTGGGTGATTAGTCCTTGATTGAACTATGAATTACTTTGGAGCTCATCAAAGTTTGCCTGGAGTTGTTGAATTTGTTGCTTATCATATGCTCTGATCTTCTCAAAGTATCGAATCATTCTATTCTAGAGAGTCTACTCAGTTGTGTGTATTTGCTTTTGAAGTTTCTCTACCAACATGGACTTTTGTTTCAATTGTTTGGCCAAATTTTCCACAGACCATTGATTAGCAGTGCCGAAAGCGCCCAATGAACTTGCAAATTCCTTTGCGAATTCTATATCGTCTCGGTTATGTCCATCATACACCATTATTTGCCTTTTGACTATCTCTCCATCTTTCTAATGTGTTTCTTGTTTAACGATGGCCCTTCGTTCTTGTTGAAGAAGAAGTCCGAAGGGGGCATCTCTTTGGGAAAAATTGGGGTGAGATCACCCACATAAATGAATTTGGAACCAAGATTCCCAAAACTTGACTGCAACGGTGTTAATGAAGTAATAGGGGTACCTATCTCCGTGGATGGTTGTTGCTCAATGATATGGGCAGCATATGTGGCTGGTGTAGAAGGAGATGTATCCTTCCCTTGATTTAGGAAAGCTTCGAAATGAGTAGTTTCTTGAGGGCCTAATGGACTTAATAATGAAGCTTTCAATTCCTGCATTAAAACTTCGGTGTTCTTTGGGTTTTCCTTAGTATCCTGTTTTCCAGAGCTCCCTGTCTCAAAACCTGGAGGTATAGTTTCCTATGTAGACGAAATTGCTACCGATTTTCCCTATAGTACTTTCAGCAAGTTGTTTTGTCTATGCCTTTGAAAACTGAAGAAACTGGACAATTGATCTGGGGACAAGATTTGGAATCTATTCGTTACTTCCTCATAAGACCTGACTACCCTGAATATTTCATCATGTGGGGAGTTTTCATGAACATATATTTTTAGGTTGTATTGATCTAGGTGGTTTTCCACGATTTTCTGTGGGTCGTGCCTTTTAAATTCGATGTCAACCAACTTGATATCCTCCAAAGCTGCAACCTCCACTTTGGAGTGGCCGAAGTCTAACAATGAAAACATACCAAACTGGAGAGGGAAGGTAGGCCATACCCTTTTCTAGGCCACTTTCAACTCCTTGTTGATGTCCCCTATTACTGTTTGATAGGATACTTCTCGGCATACTATCCGAACCGATAAAAATCTCGAGAGAGCACGGGGAGGGAATGAACATCCGAAAACCTTGATGTAAGAAATTTTTTCTTCAATGAACCAATCAACTATTTTTCCCAAGTTTCCCATGATTCTATCTGAAATTTGAGGGGGTGGGCAACCATATAAATCTATATGGACAAACACTACTACATGGTGGAATATTTCGTAGAATAAATATTTGGCCTTGTATTCCCACAACTTAGAGTGATAGAAGTGAATAGGTTGAACGTTGGTCAGGGTCGAGCTCTAGTTCATCAGTGGAAAAGGGGTTATGAAGAAAATAACATCCATGATATATGCAGACATATAGAAAGGGGAAGGCTACCCCTTTAACTTTGCCAATTTGTATTCTGTGATTTCTTTAGCCAAGTTGTTTGATAAAATTTCGGCCCAATTAAAAGAGAAGCCTTTGTCCACCTCATGCATAATTGACACCCATGCCACTGGGAAATGAGTAGGAATATTCTTCCCAAATAGTCTACAAGGCATCATATCTACATAGATCATGTGACTATCCAACTACGTTGTGGCATAAATGCCATGATCATCGACTTTGAATTTATCTGGGTGCCCCCACCAAGATTTGATTATATCAGGATAAATTTTGTCATATTGTATGCATTCTTATTGCTCGAACTCCAGCATGAATACAACATTGTAATTATATTTAAATTTAGGATATAGCTTATACATTACTTGTATGTGTTCTAGATGGAAAGACCCAACAACAACCTTTTGAGAGTTGAAAATGATCCTGGTTTGGACATCGACGTTTTCCAGGGACCAACTTATCATATCATTGTACGACATGAGCCTTGGCCTCGTAGCTATCTTGTGAAGCTCAGACTAGGCTATAATTTTGATTTTATCTCCATGAGTATCGTCCACTTCATCGTCAAAATCTTCTGGGAAATTCATAACCTCATGTTTTAGAATATCGAACACCTGTTTCCAAGATTTAACCGAGTCTATAGCTCGCAACGTAGTGTTTGACAAAATGTCCACATTCAGATTTAAACCTTCACCAGTTGCATCAGTCTGCTTCATCATCTTTCGTGGTGCCATGATATCAAAAATAGAACAAGGATATATGTTGCAGAGGAAATTGCGTGAGCTTCTTACTCGGATAAAGCTTACTACTTTGCAAAAGATGAAAATGAAATTCAAAATCAAGAATTTTTATTCACATCAGGTGCATTTATTCGAGTATACCTTTACTAACGAAAAATTTATTGACCTTAATGGGAAAGTATACATGGCGATCCAAAATCTATGCTAAAGCTCATTACCATTTATTTGTGATAAATGCCATTAATTTCAACGGTTCATGTGCAGGAGTTATGGATGAAACAGAGTTGAAATTTCCCAAATCGTGAATCTGCCAAAGATTAATTACGAGATAATCTCTTTTAAAATATTAATTAATCATGTTTAACTTCAAGTACTTTGGATATTCTGACTTCGGGATTTTTAAATGTAGCTCGAGAAGAAATTCTCGAAACCCAAAACTGTGAAAAGGTTAATTATTCGATAATCACTTTTATGTTTTAATTAATCATATTAAGTTCACATGCTTCGAATATTCAGACTTTAGATATTTTAGGATATGATGAAAGTTAAACGTCTGAACTCCGAAGTGCAAAGTCGTTAATTATCTTTTGACCAAGATTAACTTAATTAATTAAAATTTAATACCTCGGCATTTTAGTGCTTCGTGGATTTGCGAATTAGCTCTTTGTTATATTTCCGAAGGGTCATCTCCTATAGTGACGTGTCGAATGTGACATCATTCTAGATAACGTGTCGAAGGTGACTTCATTATATATGAAGTGTCGAGAATAGAGGATGCCACGTGTTATGTAAAATCACATGAATCTTCAAACGAACATGTCAGAAATGGGTGCCACATGTCAACCTAGGGAAGACTCAAAAGATACACGCATACTATAACTCGTTCCCTTTAAAGGTTTTTGAAAAGTGATGAACAAAACTTTCGGGTTTCGGGTCTTTTATCATTAAGACTTATCAAAACGCCCAAAGCATGAAGCTCCAAAGAGACCTTTAGTGATTTGATTCTTTAATAATTAGGCGGCTCCAAACTCAGGAGAAATAATGATCGTTTGATTAAATCGAAAAACTTCATCAATGACAGATATTACCCGTGCCATGTTACTATCTAACCATAAATGAATTTAATTTAAATTTTGAATGCTAATTTATGAGTTACCACTTTGGGAGAGATTATATTTTCATGAAGTGGAGAATGTAAAGCTCAAAGTTTAGGATTATATATGTTTCAACAGGTTCTACATTTTTGGGGTTGTCTGAATCCCTACACATCTTCCAGGTAGATATTGGTGGCCTCCCACCTAATCCAACTAGATTATTTTGTATGTTTTCATGTCAACACATCTTGTTGTACTTCCAAGTCTGTTTTGGGGCCCTAAACAATGTTTTTTTTTTTTATCGACATAGTCAAAATATAGAAGAAGTTAGAGTTTGACAATGTAATGTGTACTTCTCAAAAAGACCTTTCCAACGGGCTATCACACGCGTAAAACGAAGATCGTATGCAAAGGTTACGACCCTGAGAAGTTAATGTACTAACTTACCCAAATGGGGCCCACATGAATTTTGGAGTTTCATCTCCTAGTGTTAGGTTTTTGGATGTCTATGGTTTTGGCATTCATGTTTATCATAAAAATGCCTTCAGAGTCTTATTGTAATCATCTTCTTGTGAATGAGCGTAGCCGTCACATCTCTTCTCAGAGATAAAGTTGCCACCATTCTAGCGAGTCTTGCACTCTGTATTTTTACAGTCTCTTTACAATTATTTCATTAATAGAAATCAAGTATTGTTGCATTTCTCAGTTTCTGAAAATTTTTATGAGTTTTTCATTGTAATATCTTTGCTTTCATTTCATTTGGAAAATAATCCGGATCACGTGTCCTCCAAGCTCCATAGTTCCTTCTCTTCTTGTGTTTCTTGCTAAGTATATCAAACACTTAGTTTTATATATATTGAAGAATATAATATCCCAATGCATGTGGGATATAATTTTAAACCAAAAAGTCTAATTTTATGAAGGGAAGCACGAAATTCATCCAAGGGCCCACATTCACCCATCAATTTTGATTGACGGTGGCTGAGTGTTGATCTTGCGAAGACCATAACTTGAGCTCTGGGTGTCAGAATCACGTAAACTTTATATCGTTGGAAAGGTATTTCAGCGTAGAATATTGTGGTATATGTTTCAAGTGATGAAGGTTGATAAATATTTCTCATAAATTAAAATATAATTTAACTGTATTTTTTAATGGGTCTGTGTGACAACTCAACTTCACAAGCTCATATCTTGAGATCCGTACGACGGATTTAGGAAAAATTTATATAATTGGAAAGCTAAGATGATGAACAGAACGTAAAAAGTGGTTTACATGGTTAAAACTTTGGTTTTCACTTCCATAAAATTAAATTATAGTTGTCCTATTTTAATGGTAAGTTATTTAAATTGTGAAAATAAAAGTTTAATTAAAAAAATTTTATTAAAAAGGGAAAGAAACAGTTGAGACGGTTCCTTTAATCATCGATAAAGAAAATAGAAGGAAAGAAACAGACAAATGGAAAATGAGGATATACCATCACAGTAAGTTTATGTTGATCGCATCTTTCTTTTGTTTAGCAAGTCCTTCATCCAGTTATTCCACCTCTTTCACTAGAAAGGTTTAAGTGAAGACTGATAACTCCTTTTGTTTCTTCTTACTAGGTCTTGTTGTTCTTATACCACCCACCATATTCCTTATAAAATCTTAATTCTTGTATTTATTTTCCTTATGGTCCACGGGATCCCCAATCCTAGTCTTTCAGGCAAAAGAATTTACGATTTCAAAGAATATGTAACAAACTATATATTTTTTAGAAATTTCAAGAGAGTTATCTTGGGAAAAATCTCGACTATCCTTTGTAACCCTCCTTTCAGAATATAAAGTATTTGAGGTTGATATTTCATTATATTTACTTGAGATTCCCATGTGTCCACTATGTTAAAGTTCTCTTGTGCATGCAGATCATCTTATTTTTATTTTTTATGTGATCAAAAATATTTATCTTAAACTATGATGGATGTGAGGAAATTTTGCTTATTTTATTTAAATGTGTGAAGTGTGTGATTCTTGGTCCTTTCTCATGAACTTTCTTTAAAAGGAAAAAAAAAAACATTTTTCTTTCTTGTTATCTTTTTTAAAATCTTTATATTTGTTTGATTACCACGATGGAATTCTACAAAGTTCCATATTCTAAATATCTAGAGTCCCAAGAAAATCTTAAAGTAAAGAGGAGTACCACCTCTATAAAAGCACAGGGGGATTTACATCCTTGTGAGGTTGTCTTTTCGGTCCTAACAGATTCAAGCATCAACACAAAGCTATGAGAATGATGAGACAAGAATAATGGAACTCAGTGTTGTGCCTCTTTCGTCACCTTAGTGAGAAAAATAGAGGTGCTTGCAAGCTCAGTTGGGTCTGCTAAGCATGACAGCTGCAAGGAAAAGAGTTAGGGAAAGAAAATAAAAGACTACAATTAAGAATTAAACTAAGAAATGGAATAACAACTAAATTCATGAGCATAGGGACATAGAAACAAAAAGA
>JASDQU011440241.1:8385-22327 GCA_032191745.1 Picea mariana | reverse complement strand
TTGGGTCCATTACCCAAACCCGAGTTCTCCAACCTCACATGGCCATAACTCTCTAACCGTGAGGAGTTATGTGACGTTCCACATACCACCAAAAATGGAATGAGATGTACTATCCATATATAATAGTTTTACCTGCAAATATATTAAAACTCATACCATTATACATCAAATAAACTTGGTTCCATTAACCAAACCTTTGTGCTACCGAACGTTCTCCAAGGGTTGAAATCAATCACTAAGGGTTGACATCAATCTACAATATCACTCTCCAATGGTTGACATCAATGAAAACCAACAATCCATACCAAATGTCCATCAACCTAAGCCAACTTCTTGACAATATCCCCATTTGGCATTGATGGCAACACCAACGTTGATGGAAACACTTAGTCATGAAAACATTCATGCTTATACTCATCATCAAAGTTTCTATCTCTCCCCCTTTGACATCAATGGAAAAGGGTATCTCCCTTTAGGGCTTCTCCTCATGACTGAACTCTCCTTGGGGTTGCTCCCCCTATCTACATGCCTTTGTGTTCTCTCTCCAAGCATTTCTATCTTGCATATGGTAAATATATCCCCCTTTGTAATCAATGGCAAAAGTAACTTTCCATCTGAGGTTGCTCCCTCTAACTGAACTGTCCTTGGGGATACTCCCCCTGACTGAACTCTTCCTGAAACTGATATCCTAACCTGAAGTGTCCTCTTTATGGTGCTTCCTAATGTAAATCTAATACATATAAGATAATCATTCAAAAGAATTCATTTTGGAGTAGAAATTACTCTGAGTCTCTGGAAAAGATACTAAAAGGCTTCCTGTGGAAGCGACATTGTAAAATGTATGCCACTTGTTCTTTTCTGCTCACTATTGGGCTTAGTCTTCCTTATCTACCGTATGAGTTATTGACCCAGGTTTTATGTCTTTCATGTTTCTAACAAAGCCTCTAAAACTATCAGCCTCCTGGTAAACCAGAAGGCAATGCAACACACAAAATGTGTCACGCAGTCTCACTCGAGATAGCTTTAATGGGTGGCTATAAGATTCATACGTTTACAGCCTAGGATTGAGCACGAGATAAGGGATCTATATTCTGAACCATTTATTATAAATTTTGATTGAAACCTACTTTTATTCATGACTATGAAGTAACCTTCATAGTTTATTCCCTCAATATCACAACAACATTTAAACAAGAAATGTAATAACGCATTCATTCATTAAGCACAACAAATAAATACCAAAAATATTATAAAGATATGGATGAATTCATCAAATTATAAAAATGTTATCGTGGTTCACCCCCTCTTGGGATAGGTCCACAAAAATTTGGCTCTTGGCTCTTTTATTATGGTAGTTCTACGTATCCAACATCGCGCACTTACAATTCTCCTCAGATGGGTAAGATCTATATGAGGTGAACTGGATCGCACCAGGATCCTCAATTTATGATATGATCATAAAGATATACCTTCCCTCATCTCCTCTATCTCAAAAACTTATACAAGAATGGGTCGTGAAACATTACATAACGCCTCACTTCTACATATCTCCGATGGAACAATAGTCTGAACAATACAAAAAGACAACCCCCTATGATACCTAAATATATTTATTTATAAATTTTGGGCTCTTCAACCGTTTACAATACATTCAAAAAACCCTAACCCTACCTACGTTTGGTCTTCCTCTTATGTGTGCGTGCTACTCCTCCTTCCAGTTATCGCTCTCCTTGTGCACGCTTTCTTGCATGCACACATGCTGCATTTCCTTCCAGCTGTCGCTTTACTTTCTGCATGCTTTATTTCCCCATGATCATCCTTATTTATACTTTGGTCTGCTGCCAACAAGCCCCCAACACTAACATGTGGCTCGTCCCAAGCCACCTAATCCTTCTGAGCTTCCTCGATCTCCTTGGTGATTGTATAGAACTTTTCCTTCAGTGTTGTTGCCTATGTCTGTGCCTGCACAGTTTTCTCCTTGATTGTGTCCACTATCTGGACTGTCATTTCATCGTTGATCAATCCTACACATTCTTCCTAGGTTTGTGCTATCTTTGTCTTAGCTTCCTCTTCCTATGCTAGGAATTATGCTACCTGTTCCTGGAGTGGTTCCATTTGAGCCTGACGCTCTTGTTTCTGGGTTTGCAAGAGATTATCTCTGCCTGCAATTTCTTAATCTCTTGCATCCCTTTGACACATTCTGGGATGGGTATTGTCTTCTTCTTCTTCTTAAGTTCTTGGATCGGTGCGTTGATCCTTTTCTCTTCCATATCCCATTTGTGGACCTACTGATCCTCCTCCAACTTGGTCCAAAGCTACGCTTCTTTATCACACAAGTCAGCTGTTGTGATAACCTACTACTCTATCTCCTGCAGCTGCACTGTTTCTTCCTGCTTCCTTTCCTCCTTCACTATTGGTGGAGTGGTTGGTATGAGTTTTTCTCAGAAATTCTCGATCTCCTTCTAGTATTGATCAATTGCCCATGCAATTCGATCAATATTTTTGCTGTTGTGATTTCCTCACTCTGCGCGGCCTGTGGAATATTCTCATAAGTTCCTGCCACTTTCTACTCCAATCCGTTTCGATGCTCCCTTTCCTCCTTGGTCTTGGATTTAGCCTTCTCATAGACTATTTCTAGTGCATCCCACTTTTTTGTTGTCTTCTTCAATTCGGTTAATTCTCTGCGTGTGCGATATTGTACCTCATGGTTGACGCTTACCTGCAACCTGTGTAATGCCCCTGATGGTATCCTTGTAGACACAAGTTGGATTTGGATTAAGTATTTCAAAGGTATCTTCCCCAAAATTTCATCCATGCGCAACATACTGGGGTTGATATGGAATGTTACGTGTGGCTACAGTATCCCCTGGACTGACTGTCATTCTTCCTCTTGCACCCTTCCTTCTATCTGTGGTGTTGATGGTCCGATTCCCCTACTACTTTCTTTCTTCCCTTCCCTGATTTGTTTGAGGAGATGTTATATGTCTTCCAACTCATGTTAAATATTGTCCCTGTGGTGTGAAATATGGTCGAAGTACTCAGATAGAAAATTCTGGAACAATATAGAGATTATTTCCCCATCATCCTCCGTGATTGTGTATTCTGGGGATGTTCTTTGTGCCTTTGATTTCTTGCGCGTGCCTCTTGTCTACGTGGTTGGTCTCTTATTTCCCCCTAGTTTCTATTTGTTGGGATTTGGGTCGGTCTCCTATGCTCTCTCATCCTGTTTTTGTTATTAGCTGGTCTAATGTGTATTCTCCTTCTTCCCCTTCTAGGTCCCTATCTTCTTTGGCCCTTCATCTTTCTGTGTTGTCTTTCCTTGGCCCATTCTTGGTCTCTTGGGAACTTGGATTTCTGGGGGATTCATTTCTCCCTGCTCTGGCTCTTCCTCTAATGTTCTTTTTGACACTTCCTTGGTAATGGTTGGGATCTTCCAGTCATCAAGCCATTCACTGATGACCATATAAATGTCACCCTATGTGATGCAGTAGCGTATCTGTAGCCATTGTTTCTCCAGATCATTCTTTTTCCGTATCCACATTGTTTGTCGTGTGGCCTGGAATTTGGCGATGTCCTCATATCAATTGACAACTTCTGGTGTAATTCTCCACATCTTGTAGATGGATTATTGGAGGTTGCATAGGTATCCTTCAAATATGGATCCATTCATACTCTTGTGATTGGCACTCGTTGTTGCCTTTAGTACCAAATACCTCTTTCACTGGTTTGGTTTGGTTCTGGTACATAAAGTTACATACCTTGGCTCTTTCCATCCCATGAAGGATATTAAGGAAATCGGTCATGAGTAGTGGAACTTTGCACCTAGTTCCTACGCATCCTTGCAATCCTCTAGGAACAAGTTCAATAAGTATGGTTCCCAACTCATTGAGGTGCCTTCTATGCACTGGGTTGCAATTGCAACAACTCCAGCTAGGACTTCCTCCCTGCAGCATTTCCTTAGAATCTTGCAGGATAAGATTCTCATGCCCAATTGTGTGGTTGAATTGTTTATACTCTTGATAATTATCCCTCTTGTCCCCCTGGCGGTGCCATACTTCTTCTTCATCTCTTCTGCTAGCGCTTTCTCCTTGGTTTTGTCATCCAAAAACAATGCGAGATCCATACCCCGAATTGGTAACCCTATTATTTGCACAATAATATCAACGGTTATGGGGATGGGATTGTCCATCCATATGTCCCCTCCATGTGTGACTGCTAATAGCTTCTTACGCATTTTTTTGCATTCTAGCCTCTGCCGAAATGTGGTAGGTCCAGCAGACCTAAAATTCTGATTTTTTGCAGCCTAGTTGCCCACTGATAAAACTGATCAATTGGCTCTCTGAATGGATTCATGCTTGTATTCTGTAAAAATAACATCTTCACAAGTTCTGGGAACTTGGCTTCGTCTGCTACATCATGGTCTGAATATTTGAGCCTCCCGACATGACCCAACAACTCTGGTCCTACCTGTACCCCCTCTGGTATGCGCGGTAAAACATTTTCTATTGTCGGTTTCTTGCGAGGTGACCTTGGTATTTTTATATTGTCTTTATGATGTTTTGGTGGCTGGATTGAAGTTCCAATGGCTTCCGGTTGTTCCTTTGTATGCCATTCCATCCAATCTGAGGAATCTTGATGCGTCTCCTTGGCTAGGTGGTCTGATATGATTGTTTGAGACTCATATGGCTCCACTACTGCTGTCGGATTCGGCACCGTGCCATTAACTATCAGAGCTACTTTTGTATTCTCTGGTTGCACCTCCTTCAGGGTTTCTACTTCTTGGTTCTGTGGTTCTTACATTGTTGAGACCGTATCAACATTTGTGGCCTCTGCTGCTGGCTACTGAATTTCTTCCAGTATTGGTGTGGGTTGTACTGATATTGTCTCTAGGGATGGGATTTCATCGACATTGACGACCTCTAGCGGCTGCTATTCATCTTCTTTGTCCCGTCCTCGTGACCTAGTTTGAACTCTAGTTTGCCTACGGTCTGGCTCGCTTCTGCTTGCTTAGGCGGTGCCATGGTAGTGAATGTCAAATGGTTGTTGGGTTTAAAAAATCTCTGTGGTCTTCTTGAACTCTTTTTGTGTTCTTTCACCTCTATCACTATCTGTATGTTCTCTCTTCGTGAATATACTATTGTCTCCCTCGCCCGTGTGTTGTATGGATTTCCCATGAAGCTTCTCAAGGACGCTTCCTTGATTATGGGTTTAATACACCCGTATCATTGATTCAATGCATATTTGGAAGTTTTGTACTTGCCATTACTCTTGTTGTTCCTTCCCCAGTTGGTGTGATTAATGTGGCATCCCATCGGTCCTTGTCATCCTTTAATTTCACCTAGTGTTGTCATGTCGTCCTGATTTTTTCGACTCTGCTTTTGCAGCTTTTTTCCCTTTAGATGTGACCATTGTATTTCTTCTCGTCGAGTTTTTGTTTCTATATCTATGTGGCCTTTCTACTTCTGGCACACTGCACCCTCTTTGGTTCTTTCCCTTTTGGTTCTTTTTTTTTTTTTACTATGCGGTGGGTGGTTGATTGTCCTTGTACAACTTCAGTCAACTCCCATTGATCATCCCTCTGAGTTCTGCACCTGATAAATCGCTTAACTGTATATCTCCTCCATCTATGATATATTTTACTTCGTATGGTCCTAACCAATGCATTCTGAGATTTTCTGGGTGTTGCAACGATTTGTTGTCGTACATCAGCACTAGATCTCCTTCCTTGAACGCATTCTTCTTGATGTGTCTATTGTGCCAAGCTTTGTCTCGTGCTTTCTGAAATTGTTGGTCGAATATTGCAAAAAATCGGTCTTCCTCAATGGTCAGTAACTAATCCAGTCTCTCCTATACTACGCCTCATTCTCTCATCTGTATGATTATTGCTACACACAATCTTGGGACTAAAAATTCTAATGGCACCACTGCATCTGGGCCATAAATTAGTTTAAATGGTGTGTGCATGTCAATTATTTGCATGTAGTTCTGTATGCCCATAATGTTGTTGGTAGTTTGAGGTCCTAGATGTCCCTGTTGATGTTACATATCTTTTTCAGCGTGTTCCTCGAAATTTTGTTGAAGGCTTCCACTGTGCCACTTTCCTGTGGATGATACAGTGTGCTCTTCTGATGATGGACTTCAAAATCTTCAGTCATAGCATTGATGGTGTTGTTTATGAAGTGCATTCCTTGGTATCTCGTCAAAATTCTTGGGCACCCAAATAGAGTGATTACTTGTTCAAAAAAAAAGTGTGTTGTTGTTTATGTACTGCAATCTTTTACTAGTGCGGCTTTCGCCCATCTTGTTAAATATTTCGTCCTAGTGATAATGTAACTAGCCCTTGTTATTTTTGTTGGTGGGTTGATTTGTCCCACAAAGTCTATTGCCTAGTTGTCAAATGTCTGTAATGTTACCTGTGGTCATAATGGCATCTCATCCCTTTTGTTGGGTTTTCCTACCATTTGACATACATCACATCTTTGACAATAGTCCTTTGAGTCCCTATGAATCGTTGGCCACCATAGTATTGCATGCAATACATTCTGCATGGTCGCTTTGCCTACATAATTCCCTACTGCTATTCACTCATGGGCTTCCTATAAAAATCTTGGTCTTTCGTGCTCTAACATGTATCTTCACAAGATGTTGTCAATGCCTATTTTATATAAATGTCCTTCAATCAATTTATAGTCAGCAATATAGACTACCAGGTTTTTCTTCTGCGCGGTGTTATATTCTTGTGGCGTAGTACCTGTACTCAAGTACTAAATGATATCTATGAAATATTCATCAACAATCTATATTGAGAATAACTATGCATCTTGAAAGTTGTCTTCTAAATTCGTAGGTTCTTCTAAAGTCGAATTCTTGGAATATTAGTAACCATAGATATATTATCCCCCCCAACATTGGATTGTTGACTAGGTATTTTAGGGTTGAGAGATCTGTGAACATTTTAAAGTGCTTCCCCAATAAGTAATGTTTGAATTTCTGCAGTGCATAGACCATGGCTAGGCCTTCTCTTTCTGTTGTGTTGTAGTTATGTTCTAAGTCTGATAACTTTCTACTCGCAAATGCTATCGAGTGATCCAAATATTCCACTCCTGGCTACGCCAAGATAGCTCCAAGTTCTATGGATGATGCATCTACATGCACATGGAATGTCTTTTCCTAGTCTAGAAATACCAATATCGGTGCAGTAACAATCTTTTCCTTCAAGGTATCCAGACCATGTTGACACTCATCCTTCCACTAAAAATTTGTATCCTTCCTTAAAAATTTTCCATCGGTGTTGTGATCTGCGCTATCCTTTGATAAATTTCCTGTAATAACCTGTGTGTCCCAACGTCGCTCTTAACTAATAGACTATTTTCAGTGGTGGTAAATTAACAATTACTATGATCTTTGCTGGACCTACTAATAAACCTTGTTTGCATACTATGTGGCCCAAGAGTATCCCAAACGGTGTTCCAAATATGCATTTATTTATATTTAGTGATATCTGACACTGTCTGCATCTTTCTAACATAAGGCGTAAGACTTCCACATGGTTTTTTAAAAAACTATAGATTGTCCAATCATCCAGGTATACTTCGATAAATTCATGGACGAATTATTTAAATGCTATGATGACCACTCTGGAGAATATTGTTGGTGCATTCTTCAATCCAAACAACATGACTGTGTACTAATAAGATCCCCATTCTATCGCAAACATGGTTTTGTATTTGTTCTACTATGCTATCTTAATCTGATGGTAGACTGAGTATCCATCAGTGACTGAGTAAGCTTCATGTCATCCTACATTCTCTAACACCTCATTGGTGAAGAGTGTAGGGAATGGGTCGTGTAGGCATGCATCGTTCAAATTCCTTAAGTCGACAGATATCCTGATCTCTCCTTGTTTCTTGTCCTATACTATCATTGGAATTATCCATTCTGACTCCTTAGCCGGTTCTATGATGCCGGCTTCGAGCATCCTGTCGATCTCATCCTGGACTTCCTATTTGTATATGGGGTTCAATCTATATGGTCGTTGTCTAATAGGTCTCACTTTAGGTCTGAGTGGTATCTTCATTTGTCCTAACTCTTTGGTTATCCCCTTCATCTCTTTAAATGTTGTAGGAAACAAGTCGTTGGATTCACGCAACAACTATGTGATGCTTTCTACTGTTTTCTCATGCCAGTAGTCTCCAATGTTGGCCATTTTGGGATTCTCAGTTGTCTCAATGTTGACTTTCTTTACCTTGATCGGAACGACAATGAATTTTGATTGTATGGGTGGTCCCTCCACATCTCTTTCTCCTTATACTTATTTGATCTGAATATCGTGTGGATCATCTTCATCCGGTACTTCCTCATGTAGATGTTAACATGACAACAATTCCTTGATTGTCTTTTTGTTTCATTGTTGTTCTTCCGTGATCAATTCTATTTCTGGTTCTTTGATGAATATTACTCCTCTTATCTATTTAAGGGTTGCATAAATGTTGGGGTTCTCATGTTTGAATGAGAAAGTGATTGAAAAATTCGGTTGTAATGTCATCCATGTCACAGTTCCTTTGCGCAACTCCTGGTCTATTTACAAGCTCGCTGGTATGCCCTCTAGAGTGTGTATGAAGTGATGAGGCCATTCCTATGGGGGTGTCATTTTCCATAGTGTTCTACATGCCTCCAAGTGTTACACTAGTGCTCTGTGTCCATCATACTTCTGTTGTTTGTCTTTTCCCTGTTCTACACCAAACCTTATGTGCAGTAACTGCTTACATTGGTACCAGTATGTGATTGTCTCTTTGTGTGCACCCCACCATCTTGCCGGTGTGGCCTTTAGTGCTAGTTCAAGTGCTAATAGTCTTTGGTTATATAACACTACCTCTTTGTACTGTGTCAATAATGTTTCCAAATTATTTATTCCGTGGAAACTGGGTGGTTCCCTAATTTCTGTGCCGACCCATCTTACTATACAGTCTATTCTCACACATATTCTTGTAGAGACTTCGTGTAGACTTTGCTGCCTGTTCTCTAAATCGGTGTCTGAGTCTGTTGCACATGAAGTAATGCTACACCAATTGAGTATCCTGTCTATAGTTGGGTTTACATAATCCTCATTGCGTGCAGTTGTTATGTACAACTGGCTAATTTCCTCTAAGTCTAGGCAAGTAGGTTCTACAAACCTCTCCCCTTCAGATGGGTCTAATGTCGCGATGACCCTATATTCTCCTTACTCAAATGTCATTTTCCTGGTCTTCAAATTGATTATGGCATGGTTGTTCAATGCCCAATCCATACCAAGTAATGTTGGGTAAGGTGTTGTACCGTCTACTATTTCAATGACTTCAAAATGTTCTTTAGTGCAAACTCCATCAATATCTATTGTCACTCCTTTCAGTCTACCTATTGGTAGGACTCTATGCCGGTTTGCTAGTTTCAATTGAACAGGTGAGTATCCTAATGTTGGCTCTCCCATGCATTGCCACACCTGTTTTGGTAATACATTAACTTCAGATCCTAGATCTATTATAATGTCTCCCATATTGAAATCTTCCATGTTAGCATTCAGTCAGAACTCCCTACTTCTTCTTCATTTTGTGTGTAGGTGATTTACTGTCTTTGGTTCTAACTTGTCTTCAGCCTTGTTGCTGCATTTTTCTAGTCTGTTTTGCAATATTTTCATAGATGATGGATCACTTAACATCTTTACACATGATTGAAAAAATCCTTTGATTGTACTTACTTTTCCCGTGCACCGAATTCCATTGGTATCATCCAATGATGGAGGCATCTTGTATTCTGGTGCTTCCTTGTTATACTGCATAGTTGAAGTTGACGTTGTTCCCTCCTTATGAAATTCTTGTCTGGCCTCTTTAAAGGTCTCCTTTTCCTTCTGTGTGTCGAACTGCTTCCTGGGTTCAATGTTCTTCTTTACCCATTAGTTCTTTGTTGGTTCTTGTCAAACTGCGTCAATGTTTGTTTTAGCTCCTCCACAGGTAACTATGTTGATGTTTCGTCCTTCATCCCTTGCTTCGGCTGAAATCCACTAAACATTCTGGTTGTTTTGTTTCCTCTTTTCTTGAATCTTCACTTGTAGTGTCAGACATTCCTCTATATCATGGTCCAATGCGTGACAATACATACAAGTTGCTGGTGGATGTGGGCATTCCCTTGCATAATGTCTTGGTTTCTAACAAGTGTGACATGTGACTGGTCCTCTACCTCATTTGAAACCTCATCTGGCTCATCCTCCTCCTCTATAGCCTGCTCAATCACCTCTCATCGTATTATACTAAGGCACCTGATTATACTATGCGGTATTGTAATGAGGCTATGCCAGGTTTTAATACGGTTGTGCGTTATTGTATGGTTGTTGCATAGTATTATACTGCTACTGTGCAGTGTTGTATGGAGCTGGGAATTGATTGAACTGTGGTACTGCTTGCCCAGTCATCATTTCGGCTTGTACCTTATATGCATTTGATTTCCTTTCTCGCATCAACTCCATAGTTATATAATCTTTATCATCCTAGCCCACTGACTTGCAAAAGGTACAATATGAAATCTTTGGGAATGTCTAGTATTTCTTCATCACCGTGCAGTGATAAGGGTTGTGACCCAATTTCTTATAGATTTCACACCATAATCCTCCCATTGGTAATGGATTCAACATTCCTGCTTCCATATACTGCACGAACGTTGGTTCAGCTGAAATGTGAGATTCTTCAAATCCTCCTTCAGTTCTTCGATAGTTGGGTCTCTCTGTTGGTATTGGTTTTCTTCCAATTGCAAGGATCCCTGTAGAGCCTCTGCCTACATTTGAAATTTCTTTTGTCATAAAGAGTATTTTAAGTGTGGGAGTAGTGAATTGACAAATAGGTTTCGATGTTGCATATCGATCATGAGATATTTTAACTTTCCCTTAAGTCCCTTGAATATCTGGTCAATCTCCCATAAAGAATCTCCTGGTTTATGTCTTATTTTGATCATCTCGTTCATGTACTGATCCTATGAACTCGGCTTCTGGAACGCATTAATTAGTAACTTCTTAATGTCTACTAGTGTCCTTGTCATCCCAGGGGCACTGTTTGTGTCTAGAATCATGTACCAGTCTAGTGCGCAGTCTCTTAGCATAATACCTAGCTGCACGAGTTTGGTATCTTCATCAATGATATTTTTTTCTTCCCATATCTTTGCACAAATGAAAAAGTGCTTCTCAGGGTCTTCTGTTGCTTCTCCCCGAAATTCTGGTAACCTGATGGTAGAATCGTGTCCTTCCATTCTGAATATTGAACTACTACCTCCTTCGTGCAGTGTAGGTGCTTGACTAGTGCTTCTTGAGCTAGCTCCTCCACTTGTTGTTCCTTGTGTAGATGTATTTCCTACTGCCGGACATCCTCCAAAAATGCGATTGTGTAAATGGTGGTTTTCTCTTTGGTCTATTAGTCTCACATGGGTTTATGGGTTCCACATTGACATTAATATGTATAGGATGGATACCTTCTCCTCCTGCTCTTGGACCTCTCATCTTCCTCTCATATGTTGCGCACATGATTTCCTCAATCTAGTCCATAGCCTAGAGATCCTCTAACTCTTCCTCATCACTCGCCAAGCCTTCCCTCATGGATATAGCTCTCTTCTTGGTATTCACCTTGTATTTGTAGAGTGCTCCACTACGCGTCTTTCCAGTTGTCTCCAAGATCCACTAGATCTGGTCGTCATCCATCATGATTGGGTCCATGGTTTAATCCTTCTTTCCCATATCCTTGCCTCCTTCCATTTATCCTCTCTCTGTCAGTGCTTCCCCCCTTCCCCCATGCACACAGGGAAGTTTAGTTCTCTAATTTCATTTTCATTACACCCTTGTTATATAGCAGTATCTTATTAGAAGTATACAGTGATCAAATGTACCTTCCTCAAGGTATGCGTAGAAATTCTTGCTCCGTTGTGCTATATGACTTCAATGTGTCAACTGAAAACTCTGTTATAAACCATGCCACAATACTGTCAAGACAAAATTCTACTGCGCGGGTGAAATTGTTGTTCACCTACTGTAACTTCTCAATATGTACTGGGGTCCAATCTAACTATCGAATCCAGTTCATCGCATGGTTATCCTTCAAAATTAGTATTCACTCCTACAATAGATGTGGAAAATCATAGAAAAAGACTTCGTGCAAATCAATAAACATGTATTTATCCAGATATTTGCGAGGTGTTATTCTAGGGTTTCTATTGTCTTTCTATGAAAACTCTAGCTCTTTGGTTCTCAACCAAGTTTCGATTTCTTCTTTTTTGGGGTTCCACGATCTCAAAATCCCCTTCTAATGTCTCATTTCTCTCTTCTTTTCTTCGCTCATTTCCTGCTCCGCCTATCTCATCTACTCAATCCTCCTCTGTTCCTTCCAATGGCAACAAAACCATTTGTTGGGTTTAGTCTTCCTTCTCTACCATCTGATTTATTGACCTAGGTTCAAGTCTTTCAAGTTTCCAACAAAGCCTCTAAAACTATCAGCCCTCCTGGTAAACCATAAGGCAATGCAACACACAAAATGCATCATGCAGTCTCACCTTAGATAACTTTAATGGCTGGTTGTAAGACTCATGCATTTACAACCTAGAATTGAGCACAAAATAAGGGATCTGTATTATGAACCATTTATTATAACTTGTGATTGAAACCTACTGTTATTCACGACTATGCAGTAAACTTCATAGCTTATTCCCTCAATATCGCAACATCATTTAAACAAGCAATGTGATAACTCATTCATTCATTAATCACAAAAAATAACTACCGAAAATATGATAAAGATATGCATGCATTCATCACATTACACAGATGTTACTATGGTTCACCCCCTCTTAGGCTACATCCATAAAGATTTGGCTCTTGGCTCTTTTATTATGGTAGTTTTGTGTATCAAGCGTTGTGCGCTTACAATTCCCCTCAGATGGGTAAGATCTATATGAGGTGAACTAGATCGCACTAGGCTCCTCAACCTGTGATATAATACTCAATATCTACCTTCCCTCATCTCCTCTAGCTCAACATCTTATATAAGAATGGGTCGTGAAACATTACATAATTCCTCACTTCTACATATCTCTGATGGAACAATAGTCTGAACAATGCAAAAATCCAACCCCCTATGATACCTATGTATCTTTATTTATACATTGCAGGCTCTTCAGTTATTTACAATACATTCCCAAAACCCTAACCCTACAGACGTTAGGTCTTCCTCTTATCTGTGCGTGTTGCTCCTCCTTCCAGCTACCATTCTCCTTGTGCACGCTTTCTTGCATGCACGCATGTTGTGTTTCCTTCCAGTTGTCGCTTTACTTTCTGCACTCTTTCTTTCCCCATGATCATCCTTCTTTCTACTTCAGCCTACTGCCAATACCCACATATTCAACTCTGATGTTCTTCTTTGCAACCTATTCCTGTAGAAAGTGATACTTGATTGGAATGTGCTTCATTTTGGAGTGCATCATCGAGTTCTTTGAGATATTGATGGCACTTGTATTATCACAATATATTGGAATGGTGCAAGATACTAGATATAATAAATATGCAGAATAGAAATAAAATGCTAGAAATTGCAGAATAACAGTAATATATCCAGCATAATCTCCACAATAACACATAAATGATATAAGAACAACAATAGAAATAGCACTTTGATTCAGAAAGAAATGTTCACAGGCCTCTTCGAGGGGGCAACCTCCAATCGAGCAACGCTTTGTTACAATAATCTCCAAGCTAGGGTTTTCATACCCTTGACCCTTATTTATACTAAATATGTCTATCAAGAGAAGCATCTAGAAGAAGATCCTTCTAGAAGTGGAAGCTTCTATTAGGTCTTCTTACATCCGCCTTATTCTATTTTATTGAAAGGCCTTATTAATATTGACCTTTATTACATCCGAATATATTGATCTACCTATG
>JASDQU011440240.1:0-13746 GCA_032191745.1 Picea mariana | reverse complement strand
GACTTATGTAGTGGTTGTGCTTGTTGTGGGTTGTCATTTATCTTGTGCTTTGTGGAGAGGTCCGTATGTGCATTTTCTTGTTCTCTTCTTGGTTCTAGGTTGCTACACTTGAAAGTGTATTTTTAGAAGACTAGATGGGAGGTGTGGGAGTGCACTTCAGCTTTCAGGTTATGGCGTTTCTTTATTTGTTTGTATGAGGCGTTGACATATTGTTGAGGCCTTTGTTTACATATCAACCTCTTTCCATAGAGTCATACATGGATCTTCTATAGGTGGAAATGTTTTGGGTTCTTAGTCATGGCTAAGTGCCTTTCATGTTGGTGGTTTTTTTTATGATGGTTTTGTGTGTGGTCTTCTATTCTTTTTCCATTGTGGGGTTTTGTATCTCTACTTCTAGTAGTGGAGTTGAGTTTTTTCTTTACGAGTTTGTTTGTGTGTGAATGAAAATCAAAATTTTAAGTCCAAGCTGGCTTATAATTCAAGGATGCAATTATATTATTTGAAAATAAGAGTAATTATACATTACATTTACCTACCTCATGATTAGGCATGGGTTGGTGGAAATACTAAAATCATGCTTGGGGTGGTTGTGGGAAGCGATGAAGGAAAGTAGGAAAAAAGTGAAAAAAACTTATGCTTATTGTGTGTCTTTTTTGGTTGGTTCGAGGTGGAAGGTGCTTTATTACATGTTTATGGTGGTGGTTGGCATGGTAGTTTGAATTAATGTATCTTGGTGCTTGTGAATTATGTGAGGGTTTCTTCATGATTCTAAGTTTGTGATTTGTGGAGAGATCTAGTTTGAAACTTCATATTTCTTGTTGCTATGGGTTATCATATTGTTTGTGCTTTGTGGAGATGCATGGATATGTGTTGTCTTATTCTATTCTTTCCTTTGGGCCAACACTACACCTTCAAGTGTGTTTTATGGAACTGTGTGAGAGGGTATGGTAGTGCACTCCATCTTTCATTGGGCAATTTTTTTTTGTTTGTTTGCATGAGGGGTCGTATGTTATGGTTTCTCTTTGCACTTTGAATTGCTACCTTGGATCCATACATGTGTCCTATGTATACAAAGAGTTTTGAGGTTCTTGTTGGTTATCTTCTCCTCATTTTAATGGTTTTCCATCAGTGCTCTACATGTTTTCTCTATGCTTTTTCCATTGTGGGCTTATGTATTTTTTCCTTTGCCTTTGTGTGAGGGGCCATGCTGATTTTAATTGGCATGATTCTTGTTTTTGGGTGGAGAAGGCCACATTAAATTTTTGGGTTGATTGCGTAGAGGTTGTGTTTCATACTTTGATTTGTTGGGTTGTTTGGAGGTGTCTTTCTGTTTGGTATTTTCATGGGAAATTGCATCCCTTGGAGGTGTGGAGTCTACTAAAAGTTGGATAGGATTTGATGAGGACAATGATTTGAATTATATTGAGAACGACATGAAGGCAAATATATAACAAGGAAACACACAAAGATATCGCACGAAACAAAATAATATAGTTAAACTCATATTCTATTAATGACAATTTGGAATACAAAAGACTGTAAAATGAAAAGAACACAAGCTATCTAGAATGGTGGTAGCTTATTCATGAAGAGAGAGATGTGTTGGCTATAGTCATTCACAAGAAGGTGATTACAAAGAAGCCAAAAATTCCCTTTAACATAAAAAATCAATGAGAAAACCCTAAACATCCAAAAACCTAACTTCAGAAGATGAAACACCAAAAGTTTTGTGGGCTCCAATGTTGTTAGTTGATACGTCAACTTCCCGGGGGCGTAACTTTTGCATACGATCTCTGTTTGGGGAACTTGGTAGTCAGTTGAAAAGGTCTAGATGAGAAGTACACATTATAAATGGCCTAACATATGGATTTAACTACATGTTAGGTGTTACCATGCAAAAACCATCATTTAGGGACTCAAAAAGACCCCAAAAGTTTTGGACCCAAAAAATGTAGAAAAACTACCAGGATGTGGAAACATTATAAATTAGTGGAACATGTGGGTTGCTATCAGTATCCACCTAGATCATTCATCATCCATTAGGAATAAATGGTCCCCATTACATCAAATTCCTCCATCAGATGGGGAAAATTCTGTCAAATATGACTCCTGGTGAACCATTTGCCCTGGTGAAGAAGTTGCCCTGCTTTGATGACCCAACAGAGTTGGATGTTCTACTGGAAGGTGACCTTCATATTGGTGTCCATGATCTGATCAATTGTCTCTTGTTCAATGCAGTCAGGATTGAGTTCTGTAAGGGACAAGTTCTTGGCCATGTCTGAAGTGTCCAAGAGAGGTGGAAAATATGGTTGAAGAAACTCCACATTAAATACAGGGTGCAAGCAAAGGAAAGGGGAAATACTTAATTCAAACTCATTCTCACCTACAACATTGGTGATGGTGTAAGGCATGTATCGAAGTGGGTAGAGATTTTGATGGGGTCTTATGAGGTTCTTGTTGACGATGATTTTTGTCAATGGGACTTAGCCAACAAAGCGTTCTCAGGTTCCCTCTCCAGTCACACTACTTGCGCAAGTTTCAGTTATTCTCGTTAAATGTTGGCGCATTGTTCTTAGTGGATTTATTATGGCACTTGACTCTTTTCTAAGAAAAACCCTTTACATACTCCTTGCATTATTCGTGCCCTCTTATTTTGCCAATGACATACATGTCCAAAGGCCCTCATGTCACCATTGTTGATCTATGCTCCCGCCTTATTTGCACTCGCTTACACACAGTCTCTCATGCTCCCGCTGAGTTACTGCTACACATTCAAAGAAATTTAAATGATCATCAATCAACATATTTTATTGGAAATGATACAAGTTAATTTAGATGAAGGAAAGTCATTACAATTGTCAGTGAGATGGTGCTTGGAAAAAATTTCATGGTTATTTACCATCACTTAAAATAACCTATTCTCTCATTCTCAGATTCCTAACTTTGTCAATTTTACATTCAAAACACTCAAGTCCAAAGTTATCTCTTATGTCTCTCTCTTTTCCCAATCCACTCCATATTGTAAAAACCACCATATGAGATGCCTTACCATCATATAATTCCTTATGTTCCAAGACTCACCTTACCTTCATAGCTTTTAATAAAGGGAGAGGAAATGATTATTAAAAGTTTCATGTATACCACTTCCTTTTTTAAATATCTGTTGGCACAGGGGCAGACCCAAGGTTCAACTCTAACAATGCACCAACAAACCCTAACTACTGGCCCTTACGACAATACCTGTGAAGCAGATGAAGTCTCACCCGAAGTAACAATAGGGGGTTGTAGGACACATGTGTCTACAACTAGAGGAAATGCAAGATGATTCCAAAACAAGAATGCAAAATAGCCTAGAGATTCTTAACAATATTATACTTAACCTCGTGAAGTAAGTTATATCTTCTTATCTTAAATAGGAAAAATAACAGTGCAATAAAAACATAAAAGGTAGTAAATATCAAAGCATCAACCATATGGAACAACAAGATTTTACGTGGTTCACCCTCTCCCTAGGTCTACGTCCACATAAATATGTTTATTGATAGAATAGATGAAAATATATAGTTCTATCTACACACTCAGTTGTAGATCCTTTTGTCTTTCCTCTTTATCTCCTAACCCTGTGCACCCAGCTGCAGATTCAATCTTTGCACCCAGCTGAAGAACCAAAATACAAGAATACCCTAAAACACAACACTTATACATATCAACACTACTATAGCCCCCCTGTTCTCAACTCTTCTAGACCTCTATTTATACATTCCATGACTCTTATAAAACCCTAGACCGAAGCCCAGGTACCAAAACCCTAGATCCACATTGCCAAAACCCTAGGTCCACATAACCCTCATTTTAAGGACTTCGTCGAACTGTTCGTCCTTCTTCTCTGCGAGGTGCTCAAAATCACCCATTAGGGTCTTCTTCCTCTTGTTGATTTGTCCATGATCTATATTCTTTGATTCTTTGTCTTCCTTGATCTTCTCTTTCAACAACTTTCTTTCCTTTACTTCGTTCCTTCTTTTATGCATCTTTAACCACTTTGACCCTTCCTTGGTTTGTGTGCCTTCCACACACTTCATACTTTGTCTTTATTCTTCTTTAATCTTCGCTTTCTTCCTTAATACATGACCAAGGGCCAAAATGCCCCCAACACTCACATGTGACTCGTCCCGAGTCACTGCAAGGTTGAGCCCTCTGTATTACTTCAACTGTAGACTGCGCAGAGAAGCCTGTGCTTTCTGCTCTGTACCTCCCTATCTTGTGTAGAATGTATTTTCTATGTCTGGTACCTAATTTCAACTGCACCTGGTACCTAGACCCTTCTTCCTTTGCTTTTAAGGAGAGCTTCAAGGTAGTTGGTTGTCACAATACAACTTCAACCGACTCCCATTTACTAAACCATCCTTCCATTCTCCATTAAGAGTCTTCAGCTACGTAGCTCCACCTTTCGTAACATAGACAACCTTGAATGGCCCAAGCCAATGTGTCCTGAACTTTCTTGGATGCTTCATGAACTCGCTGTCATATAAAAGTACCAAATCTCCTTGTTTAAATTCTTTCTTCTTGATATGTCTATCATGGTAAGCCTTTTCTTGTTATTTTTGTACCTATTGATGAAATCCTACAATGAACCTATCTTCCTCTAGTTCCATCAACTGCGTGAGCCTGTCTTGAACAATGCCGATGTCATCCATACCTATAAATGCTGCAATTCTTAAACCAGGAACCAAATATTCCATAGGTACCACTACTTCTAGGCCATAAACTAACTTGAAGAGAGTCTGTGTTGTCAACTTTTTACAAGTAGTTCAATAATCCCATAACATTGTTGGAATTCTCAAATCCCAATCATCTCTATTAACACTGCAAATCTTAGTCAATGTTGTCTCCAAAATCTTATTGAAAGCTTCGACTGTACCATTCGCCTATGGGTGATATGGTGTGCTCTTCTGATGGTGAACTTAGAACTCCTGATTCAAGGCTTCAATAGTTTTGTTAATGAAGTGTGTGCCTTGATCACTCATAAGGATCTTCGGGTATCCAAATATGGTTATGATATCATCAAATATAAACCGCGCAACTGTAGTTGTACTATAGTCTTTAACTTCTCTTTCTTCTGCCCATTTGGTCAAATACTCTGTAGTAGTGATGATATATTGAGCTCCTATGCACTTTCCTAGTGGGTCGATAGGTCCCACAAAGTCAATACCTCATTTCTCAAATTCCTGTAAAGTTAACTGAGGTGCTAAAGGCATCTCATCCCTTCTAGAAGGCTTCCCTACTCTTTGACATACATTGCAGGCTCTGTAGTATTCCTTAGCATCCTTATGTAAAGTGGGACACCAAAGGCCAGCTATGAGAACCTTCTGCACTGTTTCTTTCCATGCATAATGTCCTCCTGCAATGCCTTCATGTGCTTCTGCAAGAATCAATGGTCTTTTTGACTCCATAACACATCTTCTTAAGATCTCATTTGGCTGTCCAACTATAAGTTGAAAATCTGCAGTGCGGACTACCAACTATTTCTTCTGAATAACTGTATACTCGCGAGGTGCCATTCCTTTGGACAAGAATTGGACTATCTCGATGAAGTGATCATCAAATTTTATGATGGCCAACAACTATGCATCTGGTAGTGTATCATCCAAACTGGTAGGTTCCTCTCCATGTTCTAACCTGGATAAGTGGTCAGGTCCCTTATTCATTCTTCCTGGCTTGACCACCTTCTCAAAGTCATACTCTTGGAATAATAATAGCCATCTGCATATTCTTCCCCCCAACACTGGCTTGTTGACTAAGTACTTCGATGCAAAATGATCAGTAAACATCTTAAAATGTCCTCCCAACAAGTAGTGTCTAAACTTCTGCAGCGCATATACCATAGTTAAGCCTTCTCTTTGAGTGGTAGTATAATTCATTTTAGATGTAGAAAGCTTCCTTCTAGAAAAGGCTATAGGGTGGTCAATATCTTCTGCACCTGGCTGTGCTAAAACTACTCCTAATGCAATGGATGAAGCATCGACATGAACATGGAATTCCTTACTCCAATCTGGAAAAACCAAAATAGTCGCAGTGACAAATTTTTTCTTTAATGTGTTGAAGCTCTGCTGGCATTCCTCTGTCCATTGAAACTTACTATCCATATTTAATAGCTTCTCCATAGGTGCTTTTATCTGTGCATAACCCTTAATAAAATTTCTGTAGTATCCAGTGTGTCCCAATGTAGTGCGCAGATGTATAACCGAAGTAGGAGGAGGTAGATAAACAATGATAGCAATCTTGGAAGGATCTACCAACAACCCCTGCATACACACAATGTTTCCTAACAACACTCCAAAAGGTGAAAATAAAATACACTTCTTCAATTTCAGAGCAATCTAACATTGCCTGCACTTATCCAACATTAATATCAAACACTCAATATGATCTTTTAGTAGACTAAAAATGGTACAGTCATCAAAGTATGCCTCCAAAAACTTATGTAAAAATTCCTTAGATGCTTCAACCACCACCCTGGAAAAGATGGCTGGTGCATTATTCAAACCAAAAGGCATCACAATGTACTGAAAAGAACTCCATTATGTTGCAATTGTAGTCTTATGTCTGTCCTCCTTAGCAATTCTCATCTGGTGATAGCCTGAAAATCCATCTGTGAATGAATAAAATTCCTGTCCTCCTACATTATTTAGAACTTCATCAGTAAAAGGTGTAGGAAATGGATCATGTAAACATGCATCATTCAATTTCCTTAGATCTACACAGATTCTGATTTCTCTTGTCATCTTATCTTGGACCACCATAGGGATGATCCATTCAGATTCTTTGACTGGTTCTATAATTCCTTCTTCCAGCAATCTATCTAATTCAATCTTAACTTTATTCTTGTACAAGGATTCAGTCTGTAAGGCCTATGCTTGATAGGCCTTGCATCTTCTTTCAAAGAAATCTTCATTTCTCCCATGGGCCCTTTAATTCCCTTCATGTCTGTGAACTTGGTTGGAAACAAGTCCTGATACTCATGCAATAGTTCTGTAATCTTACCAATAGTAGCATCATCCCAATAGTCTCCAAAATTTTCCAACTTAGGTGCTTGCTCTGTTCCAATATTAACTTTCTTAATTTTAATAGGATTCCCAACAAAAGGTAATTCAATCCCTGGCTCTTATATATCTCTTTGTCCTTAATTTTCTGAAATGTTCACATTCCTAGGGTCATCATCCTCATGAACATTAATATTATAAAACCATGTAACCATTGAAGAGGCGTAGTCCATTCATCTTCTTATTGTTCAAGAGGGGGGTTAGGTGCCTCCTCAAAGACCTTATATATTACAATTTGTAAAGCCTGATCTACTATGGGGTACTGAATTTTAGATAGGAACATAGCTATAAAGTTGTGTCATACCATACCAATCTATAGTGACTAAGTGTAGTTTTAGTTTTTCTTGAAGATACCAGTTGATAGGCGTAGTATCTAAGGTTTTAATGAATTTATGTACCCACTTTTCTTTAGTAATGCTACTCCAGGCTTCTTCACAACTTCTCACATGGTCCTTAGGACAACTCTGACCTGTGTATCAAACTTCGAAACCTTCAACTGGGTCTGAAAAGTGCACTGTCAACAAGGTGCGACATTGTACCCACTCCACAATGTTCTTCTTGTGTGTTCCCCACCATCTAGATGGCATTACTTTCAAAGCTTCATCTAGTACCAACTGTTAAACTTGGCAGCATCGACATGAATTCTCTAATGAGAGGTCATATGGGGCCACCCTGAGGCTAGCCAGGGAGACTTGGAGAATCAACTAGTCTTGTGAGGTATTGAAAAAATCCAGAGGGAACGTACAACCTCTGTGAGTCAAACCAAAAGTTAGGATGAACGAGATTCTATGTGAGTCTAATGAAAAAGTTAGGGGGAACGTACAACCTCTGTGAGCATAGAAAATCTAGTGCAAAAGTCAAGGGGAATGTACAACCTCTGTGAGCATAGACAGACTAGTGCAAAATTCAGGGGGAACATATAACCTCTGTGAGCCTAGTCAAACCTTGTGAGCCATGATTAAAATTCAAGGCATATAGAAAAAGTTAGGTTGAATATAAAATTCCTATGAGCTAGAAACAAACGATATTCCTAATATTGCAAATGATATAAATGTATTGATCTAGTGCGTTGGCACGTGTAACATTATCCACCATGAAGAAAATTTCTAATTGCCTTGTAAAGAGTTGAGTTGTAACTGGAGTATTAAGTCTGGTTCTATTTTAGAACTAAAGTGTAATGTTGAGTTGCAACTGAAGTCTTAAGTCTAGTTCTATTTTTGAACTAAAGTGTAATGTTGAGTTGCAACTGAAGTCTTAAGTCTAGTTCTATTTTTGAACCAAAGTGTAATGTTGAGTTGTAACTGAAGTCTCAAGTCTAGTTCTATTTTCGAACTAAAGTGTAATGCTGAGTTGTAATTGAAGTCTCAAGTCTAGTTCTATTTTTGAACTAAAGCATACTAGTCTCAGGTCTATTTCTATTTTTGAACTAAAGTGTAATGTTGAGTTGTAACCAGTCTCAAGTCTAGTTCTAAGTTCGAACTAAAGTATGAAGCAGAGTTATGATTAACTCATGCAAATAGGTTATTATTTCGAGTCTCTCCTCTTCTCCTCTTCAACCTATATAAGCGGAGGTCGACCCCTCTCTTCAATATAGTTTTGATATGCAGGTTAAGGGTGAAGAAATAGAGGTGCATATCAGTGATAAAGAGGCAGCAAACCAAAGAAAAATATTAGTGCTGTATACAATAGAGGCAACATATCAGAGGTGTGTTTCAGTAAGTTCTCTTAGGTCTTTGCATGTCAAAGTCATCTTGGTAAGCTCTTTAATAGAAGAACATTCATGGTGGATATTTGTAAGCGATATTACATTATTAATGCAATAAAGGAATATCATTTGTTGGGGTTTTTCTCCCTGTACAAGGTTTCCCCAGGGTATATGTGTTGTTGATGTGAATGCTTAGTTATCTACATAGTTATTTCTATTTGGTTATGATTTGGTATTGTTGAAGTGTATTAATATGGAATCAAAGTGTTGAAGAAAATAAAAGAATTAATCCACATAAGAAATCAAGCTCATAATTTTACATGGTATCAGAGATTAGGGTGTGTTAAACGTGTTGAGGTGTAGAAATAGGTACACACAGATCCAATCTAGATTGATTAAGTTTCTAGTGTGAGGCCCATGGCATCCTCCATTTCAATCAGGGCCGAGTATAGGCTCGAAGGAGATGCCAACTTCAATGTGTGGAAGCTCCGGATAACAAATATCTTGCAGGAGAATGATCTTGAGTAGTATGTGACCACAGTGGTGGAGGAACCCACAAATAATGCAGGAAGAGAGACCTTCAGGAAGAGTCAAGAAATGGCCAAGAGAATCATCTTTGACTCTGTCAAAGACAATATAATGCTTTTAATGACTTCGTTAATGACTGTCAAGGACTGTGTTGATACCTTGGTGAATCTGTATGAGAAACAGGCTCCAAGTCAGAAGAGGAAACTTAAGCACAAGCTTAAGGATTTGAAGATAGATAAAGGTGAATCAATGACATCATTTTGTTCCAGGATAGCCCAGATCAGAGATCAACTTTTTGTCATAGGGGTGACGGTGGACGATGATGATTTAAAGCATGCCATTTTTGACGGTATTCCTTCGTCACGGGAGACCTTCTTATCCAGTGTAAGTGGGAGAGAGATTCAACCCACGTTTGTGAGGTTATGACATCATCACCTCCAGGAGGAGAGTCACACAACTACCAGTAGTGCGCCAATGAAATAAGAGTACTCAGATTTAGCATCAAGATTCAATGGAAAGAAAAAAGGCACTTTCCAGAAAGGCTCTTAGAGGAAGCCAAATACCAAAGGTACATTCAAAGGAAAGAATATTGATACATCTAAAATTAAATTCTTTAGTTGTAATAAGTTGGGTCATTTTGCTAAAGATTGTTGGTTTAGAAAGAAATATCCAAGGAAAGGGAAACATCATGCCTCAACTGTTGAGGATGATGAATCCAAAAGAAATAAGAAAAGTCCTTCTAATGAGAAAGAAAATAGAAAAGAATATTACTTGGTTTCTGCCTTCTCCAGTTTAGTTTTCATGGGGCTGAAAACTTGGTTAGTAGACAGTGGTGCATCAAAGCACATGACAGGGTACAAGGAGATCCTCTCAGATTTCGAGACAAAATCTTTTGTAGAGTAGGTCGAGCTTGGGGATGAAAAATGTTACAAGATAGAGGGAGTAGGCTCTATCTCCTTCAGATTGGAATCTGTAGCTAGACTTCATGTTGATGAAGTATTATATGTTCCATGGCTCAAGAAGAATCTACTATCAATTGCACCCCTTGAGAAAAATAGATATTGGGTGATCTTCAAGGATGTGAAGGAACTACTATGGGCTAAAGGTATCCACTTAAGTATAACATAACCCATTGGAACTCGTAGTGGAGGACTGTACGTTGTGTCAAGACAGTCATTTCAGGCATTGGCTCATGATGCGACCAACTCCAACGAGTTGTGGCACATAAGACTTGGACATCTTCATTACAAAGCTCTTCCAAATCTACAGAACATGGTATGTGGCATGCCCTCTATTTATCTTAGTAAAAATGAAATTTGTAAGGGATGCATGCTAGGTAAAAATATAAAGAAATCATTTCCTAGTAGTGACAACAGAGCTCATGGCATCTTAGATTTGGTTCATTCTGATGTATGTGGTCCCATGTCATCTCCCTCACTCAGTGGTTGTTTGTATTATGTAATTTTTATTGATGATTACTCAAGAAAATGTTGGATATATTTCCTTAAATATAAAAGTGACACATTTGATAAATTCAAAGAGTATAAATCCTTTATTGAAAAGCAAACAGGGAAACACATCAGAATCCTTAGAACAAACAATGGAGGAGAGTTTGAATCTCTCTAGTTTGAGTATTTCTGCAAGTTAGCAGGAATCAAGAGACAGTTGACCATGTCATATAACCCTCAGCAAAATTGAGTTGCTGGGAGGAAAAACAAGAAAATTTGTGAGGCAGCGAAAGAAATTATGTTTGATCAGGATCTGCCCAATTCTTTATGGGAAGAATCTACCTCCACTACCGTGTATATTTAGAACAGATGTCCACATGTTATCTTGAAGGATAAGAGTCCTGAAGAGGTCTTCTCAGGGATCAAACCTAAAATAGGACATCTAAGGATATTTGGGTGTCCTATGTATATTCATGTCCCTAAGGAAAAGAGGACAAAGATGGAACCCTCAGGCAAGAAAGGGGTTTTTGTGGGGTACAGTGAGAACTCCAAGGATTACAAGATTTATGTACTAGGTTAGAGGCAAATAGAGATAAGTAGAGATGTGAATTTCCATGAGGAAGTCACATTTAAGAGATCCAGAGAGCTTCAGCAGGAATCAGAAGCAGTTCAACCAGCTTCACCCTCTTCTGAAAATGAAGAGTCAGATGATCAAAGGGAGAAACCTCGTGAAGGGCCAAGTAATGAGCCCCTAGAACCTGCTGAAGTGTTAGAAAGAAATCTTGAAGAAAATCCAGCCAAAAGGAAGCCAGGGTGGCTTAAAGAAATAGTACAGAAAGTAGAAAGGATAGCTGCTCCCAAAGGAAATTTCAGGGACATGAAGAGGCCTCATAGATTTGGAGGCTATGTTGCACTGATGAGAAGCATTAGTGATGCCGAAACTTCTTCATTTGAAGAAGAAGTCAAATTACAAGTATGGAAGGATGCCATGCTTGAGGAATACATGTCTATTATAAAGAACAATGATTGGGACATCTTGCCGAGACCAAAATCCGAATCAATGGTTTCTTCCAAATGGATCTATAAGATCAAACATGAAACTGATGGAAGTGTGGAAAAGTTCAAAGAAAGATTTGTAGCTAGAGGCTTCACTCAGAAAGAAGGAATCGACTACGAAGAGACTTTTTCTCCTGTAGTTAGGTATACCTCCATTCGAACTATTATTGCTTTAGCTTCCGTTCTTTGTTGGAAGCTACATCAGATGGATGTAAAAACAACATTCTTAAATGTAAAGATTGAACATGAGTTCTTTGTGGAACAACCAGATGGTTTTGTACTGCATAACAAAGAAACTCATGTATGCAATCTAAGGAAGGCCTTGTATGGTATTAAGAAGGCTCCCAGAGTTTAGTATGACAGGATTGATGGCTTTCTTAAAAGCCCAGGTTTTCAGAAAAGTGTTGCTGATGCAAATTTGTACTTCAAGGTAAGAGGTAACCAACCTGTTATACTAATCCTGTATGTTGATGATATCTTTCTAACAAGAGATGAACGGCTAATAGCCTAGTGTAAGAGGGAGCTAACCTCAGAATTCGAGATGAAAGACTTAGGCTTGATGCATTACTTCCTAGGATTGGAAGTGTGGCAAAGACAGGGCGAGATATTTCTGACACAAGGAAAATACACAGTGGATGTACTAAAGAAGTTTGGTATTATGGATTGCAAATCCATGTCTACTCTGATGGTTACCAACCTGAGGAAGTTGCATGATTATGATACAGGTTCATATTTGGTGGATCCCACCATGTATAGGTAGTTGATTGGATCATTAATGTACATGATCCACACTAGGCTAGATATATGCTATGCAGTGATTGCAATGAGTCAGTTCATGACTGAACCAATACAGAGACACTAGATGGCAACAAAGCACATCTTGAGATATCTTAGAGGGACCATTACTTATGGTCTGAGATATACATCCAATGGTGGTTTAATTCTGCATGGGTATGCATATGCTGACAAAGCAGGAAGCCTAGTGGATCAGAAGAGTACTTCCAGATACTGCTTCAGTTTATGATCCTCTTTGATCTCTTGGTCAAGACAAAAGCAGGGATCCATTGCACAGAGTACAATAGAGGTTGAGTACATTGCACCAAGTTATGCTAGCAAGGAAGCAGTATGGATCAGAAAATTGGTTTCTGGGTTGTTTGGAGACAAGCTCGAGACAATGGTGGTTCACTGTGATAATCAAAGTTGCATAAAATTGATAGAGAACCCGATATTTCATGACAGGTCAAAACATATTGACATAAGGTACCACTACATATGAGACTTGGTCTAGAGGAAAACTATAAATTTACAGTACATAGCCACGAGCGAGCAAGTAGTTGATATCCTTACCAAGCCTCTGACCTCGAGACAGTTTGTGCAGCTGAGAGGAAAGCTTGGTGTGGCTGAGAATGACTCCCTTGTTGAGAGGGAGTTCTAAATTTGGCAGCATCAACAATCATTCTTCAATGAGAGGCCATATGGGCCACCCTGAGGCTAGCTAGGGAGATTTGGAGAATCAACCAGTCTTGTGAGGTATTGAAAAAAGCCAGGGGGAACGTACAACCTCTGTAAGTCAAACCAAAAGTAAGGATGAACGAGATGCTATGTGAGTCTAATGAAAAGGTCAGGGGGAACGTAAAACATCCGTGAGCATATAAAGTCTAGTGCAAAAGTAAAGGGAAACATACAACCTCTGTGAGCATAGACAGACTAGTGAAAAAGTTAGGGGGAACATACAACCTTTGTGAGCCTAGTCAAACCTTGCGAGCCATGAGAAAAAGTCAAGGCATCTAGAAAAAGTTAGGTTGAATATAAAATTCCTATGAGCTAGAAACAAACGATATTCCTAATATTGCAAATGATATAAATGTATTGATCTAGTGCGTTGGCACGTGTGACATTATCCACCATG